>JALBUQ010000196.1:0-32670 GCA_024364755.1 Pseudohyphozyma bogoriensis
CCTCCTATCCCCTCCTAGGCCCCCTCCGCGGCGGTATCAGGAAACGATGAGACTCACTGTCGAGCCCTCCAAATTTGCTGCCCCTGCTCAATCCTCCGAGCATCCCTGGCGCCTTCTTGAGCATCTCGGCAAGGACATCTGGGGTGGGAGGAATAGGGCGCGGCGTTAGTACGCTGGACCTTCGGGCCGTCCACGCGTGACTGCAGTGCAACGAGGCTGGGTGGTACGGGTAAGGTTTACGTGCCTTCAATATCCCCATGCCTGTTTGCGTGGTTGGACGTTCAGAAGTGGGAGCAGTGGAAGGATGGGACCATCGTCAGCTCCAAGTGGCGCCCCGACAGGTCTCGCACGAGCGTCACGATCAAAACGATGCGAACCTGAACGCCTTGCCCTCCAAGAAACTGTACGATGGAATGTTTCCTATATATCGACACCAGATGATCAGCTCTCGTCGCCAGCTTCGTCAGGACTCGCACGCGACTGACCAGCTCCAAATCCTCCGGCCAGGCTCCCAACCAGGTGGAGCGTCGCCTCCCTGCCGACTCCGTACTCCTCCAGCGTCCCACCCTCAAGCTGCTTGCCACCAAAGAGGATCCTCGAGTCGACCGAGTCGGCATCTTTGGCCTCGAGGAGCTCGCGGAGGGATGCGATGGAGCTGGACGGCGCGAGCTCGAGCGTCCGCGTCGTGCCGCCGATTGCTGAGAGTGCGAGCTGTCAGCAAATTGACATGTATCTAGATTTAAGCAGAGTTTTCGACTCACTTTTCACGAAAATCTGCATCTTTGTAGCGGGCGAGCGACGTGGGCAAAAGCGAACGAGCGGCCCTACGCAATGGAACGCTTGGCGTTTGTCGGGGTCGCCGCCCGGCCGGAGCTCGGGCTCAGCGGGGCAAGCGTACTTTGGATGCAAATCAAAGAAAGAGGGGAAAAGGACGGGTAGTAGATTCGACTAAAAAGGAAGCAGAGGGAAATAAAGGAGGTAGGGAAGGCTTTACCTTCCTTTGACCCAAGGCTTTTGACGTGAGGAGCACCACGTGGCCAGTGAGCTCAGAAGAAGATCCTGCAGTACAAACAATACAATCGTTGCAAATATCAAAGCAAGGAAAACTTCGGGAATGCCAAAACTAATCAGACTGCTCCTCATGCACACTCATCCATGCACATCCGAAATCTCCACCGCGTCGACATCAACTCCAGGCTTGAACCACCTGTCATCGTCCCCAATGCTGATCTCGTTCCCACTCATGTGCCTTTTCTTCATAAGCCCATCGTCGGCGAAGGTCCTAGAAATGAGGTGTGAGCATGCTGACGCGGTTGCTAAATCATCCCAACGGAAAGGGGTCTCACCAGTGCTCGAGGCCGTACGTACGACGCCAGGTCTTGAGGTCCGCATTGTAAAACTCGTACCTACAACAGAAGATGAGTGAGCGCCTGATTGTATGGACAGCAGGTACAAATGCGAGGCCAACCAGAACTGCACCGCGATCCTGTTCGATGACGACAACGTCAGGATCTCTCACAACAGGTCGTTTGAACCTCTCAGCACTTACCTGTTGCCCTCAAACGCGAACAGCCGCTTCCGGAGCTTGTACTCCGTTTCCTTCTCCCACTTCTTCGTCAAGAAATCGACAATCTGCCCGCGGCCGACGAAGAACTCGTCTCGGTTGCGCCAGATCGAGTCCTCCGTGTACGCCAGAGCGACTTTCTGAGGATCCATCTTTTGTCCGAGCGTCAGTGTAGGCAAGAAATGGCATGGAAAAGCAAAAACTCGGCGCACCGAGTTCCACAAGTCCTGCGCTTTCTTGACTTTGATCGCTGCAGACTCAGCGGTGAACGGTGGAGCGAGGGAGATGGACGAGGACGCAGTCGACATTGTGCGAGAAGCTGTAGACCAAGCAGAGGAGGAGCGGAGGGATTGACGGAACATATGGAGAGAAGGTGAAAGGAGGAGCGAGAGTGCGAGGAGGTTTTGGTTTGTTGTCGCCGCCGAGCTCGCTGATGCGTCGGACTACCGAGAGCCAATCACAGGGCACGAGCAGCGCGTTGGCTCGTAGGTGCGAATGCATACCGAACTGAAGGTTCGACTTTTGTCAGCATCTGCTAAGAACCTGGACATGGACCTGGATCGTTGACGCTTCCGTGAGTACGCCTAGAGGGCATTGCACCGCCTCTGAGACCTCCGGCCTCTCCGATCTCGCATCGTTGTAGCTCCCTCTTAGAGTCACTCACTTCCTCATCTCTGAACTCACCTAGTTCAAACTTATTCTTAGAATACCCAGTTTTCAGCTAGACAGACGGCCGTCTTCCTACATGCCAACCTAGCTAACCTTCCACTCGAAAAAAGGGCGCCAGGAAACGTGTTTCGGGTACAGCCCTAGCGGGGGCCCATTATCCTGCAGCAGCGTTACTCAACTTCTGTCGCATGTGTACATGGAACCCTCCGTACCGGAAAAAGGATCCAGTCGTCCTCAATGACCAGCCACCCGCGACGCACGCGCTCACGCCTTTGCCTCGGCGGCGGGATTCCGAGCTGGAGGGTTGAGAATGTCATGTCAGCCGATCGAGAATTGGTTGCACCATATGATCAGCAGAAGGGGTGTGTGGTACGTACGAGCTCTTGCAACCAGAGATCAAATCTCTCCATCACTTGCACCAGCCTTACAACGCGAGCTTGTGTTTCCTCTGAAACTAGCCAGGGAACAGCTGCACAGACAAGGGTCAGCATTTAGAATATCAACCACTCTGTGCGTTAAAGGCTCACCTTTCTTTTCGATCAAGAAGTCCACCCCTGCGAGAAGGCCTCTTGCCACCATGACGAGCCACACAGGGATGGCCTGTGAAGCTACCTCGCTCCACATAACAAGGCCTCGTGTAGCCATGTCGCCGCTATGTCGATCTACAAGGTGTGATAGTGTCGAGTGGATGAGTGGATGAAGACCACTGGATGGTCCCCACCACAGAGCTCCAGGTTCGTGAAGCCTTGACACGTGATCTCTTTCGCTTCCAGTCCTGCGCTGGTGCGCGGTGAGTGCCAGCCGGCTCTTTGGTCACCGGAATAGAGGGCAACGTCAATTCCCGAGGGAGGCAGTTAGAAATTCCCCACGATCTTGAGCGGGGAAGGGGTTGGCTTTTGATGCAACCTTAAGCGAAGAAAAACCACGTCACTCGCTCGATGCCCGATGCCAAAGTACACAGATGTTACAACAAAGCAATTGGCCATGGCACCTGTGAGTTTTGTATTAGTTCAAAGTAGACAAGTGCATCAAACCGAATGAGAAAAACTCACGTATATGCTACAACACTAAAGCGCCAGGACCCGCCTCACCGCAATCATTCGACTCCACCCGCGTTCGATCCCACAACTTCATCATCCTCAGCCAGCTCCTTCTCCCTTTCCTCCTCGCAAATCTGCTCCAAAAAGAGCATCAGCTATCGCGCTCTACACGAAGAGAAAAGCGAGGCGTGACTCACCTCCTTCCACTTTGACAGCTCAAACTTGGGCGCGAGATCGATCGTATGCCTCGGGTAGAAAAAGTCGAGGAACGCCAAGAGGATATAGTCAACGCAGATGATGATGCAAAGCATTTTTCCAAAGATCAGACCCGTTCCGTAGTACCTGCCGCGTAATCACCACCTCCATCAGCCTTCCACTCACTACATGTGCACGTCAACAAGAAGGGAAACGCAAGCACACCTCCTAAGCCTCTCAATGACCGGCACCTGCGGCACCTCCATAGCCGAGTAATACACCTTCTCCGTTCTTGCCGCGACGTCCGCCCACGAGTACATTTCCTTGAGCTCCTCATGCGCGCGAATCGGGTCGTGCGCGCCGCTCCTGACGTGGCGGATTGCTCGAGAAATGGCCCGGACGAGGTCTGGAAAAAATGGTGTGCCGCTGTTAGTGGATGGTTGAAAAGACAATAGGAAGCGGGAGAAAGACCGACCATCAACAGCAGGTTCAGCGAATTCCACGAGTCCAGGTGGGAGGACTTCGGGCACTCCACCGACTCGAGTCGAGACGACGAACAAGCCAGCGCAGGCAGCTTCGAGCAGCCCGATGCCGAAAGATTCGGTGAGAGAGGGGTTGAGGAAGATTTGGCCCCGAGAGAGGAGCTGTGTAGAGATGAAGCTGTGAGGACGGAGTTGGGTTGTGAGGGAGAGACAGGGGGACCAACCTCGCGGACGTGCTCGTGCCGGACTTGACCTAGTAATGTCACTCGATCGCGAAGAAGGTTCTGATGTTTATCGCGCATTTGATCGAGTTCGACGATCTTGGGTCCGTCGCCGCCTTTGTCGATGAAGGTTAGCGGGAAACAGGAAAGGCAGAGGCAGACACCTGGGCTCACCGATGAGGAACTGCACGTCAGGGTGCAGTGCGCAGACTTTCGGCAAAGCAGCGATGAGCAAGTCGATACCTTTTCGGTAGACAAGACGTGTGATGCAGACGATAGTGACTGTCAGGGGGGGAAGGAAAGCTTAGCAAAGGGACACGTCAGCGGAGGATTTGGGAGACGCACTGATTTCTGGGACAGGGGGAGCAGGCTCGGCAGGTCGAAAGTGAGAGGCGACGAGTGCGTTTGGGATGACGTGGACTATGGAAGGGTTTAGAGCCCCTCGGAGGACAGTGTTCTCTTTCCTGCGATTGCGAGCATCGTTGAGCGCCGTTGACGAAGGAAGGAGAGGAGAACCTCAAGCGCACCCGGTGTGAGAAACACAAATTACGCCCTCGACATCACTCAAACACCCTTTCAGCATCTTGTTCCCCCAAATCTCCGCCATATTCCCCAACCCAAACAAACTGTGATCCGTAAACACCGCCTTGATGCCCAAAGTCCTTGCATGGAAGATGCCCTCCATCCCTTCCGCACTCAAGCTCGCATGGGCGTGGAGGACGTCGATCTGTTCTCGAAGGAGGATGTTGCGCACGTAGGGGAGGTTGGTGAAGAATGCTGGGAGGGTGGCGTGGACGTGGGTTGGTGGGAGGGGGTGGACGGGGATGTAGTACGCTTTGATGCCGTAGGGGAGGTAGCGGATCCCGGAACGGGGTGGGTAGGAATGTGTGATGATTATCACCTGGTGGACACTATGTTCAGCTATGATCCATAGTCGAGAGCGCAGAGAGTGCGGGTCGGGAGGAGCGAAACAACAACTGCACGCACTTTGTGGTCGAGCTTCGCGAGGGCTTCCGCCAGACCGTAGATGTGCGATTCTACTCCTCCGACTTTTGGAAAGAAATAGTCGCAAATCATGCTGTATCCGGCCGAGCTTGGGTCAGCTCGTGGACGGAGAGGAGGGACGGAGGAGGACGAACGCGATGTTGAGGGGCCGGCCACGGACGACGGCGCGGTATGCGTCGTCCATCTTGAGGCCGTGTAAGCTGTAGCTATGACTGAATAGTGGATCGTGCTAGAAATAATGCGACAAGTTGTCGCGTCGTCGACGTGTTGGACGGAGGCCAAAGGTGCCCGTGCGCACCCAAGTTCGCGTTCGATCGACCCTCCGTCCCTTGTCCTCGGACCACAACATCGACGACCTCCGACCGCCGCCCGTTGAGCACAACTCACACTGTTTCGGATCTTCTGGTCTGACTATAGTCGTCAATCCCACTGAGCACTTCTGTCACGATCTCGACGCCGACGCGCGCGCTCCTCCGACTGAATCGCACCGCTCCCACTTCACCGGAGTCGCCGGCAGCTGTCTCGTCCGTTGTTGCGCCAAATCTCAGCTTGCAGGGACCTGTAATCTTCTCGGAGGAGCTCAGTATAACCGGTCAGCAACTCCAGTAGGACGCCCTTGCCATCGTCGCCTATCGGTGTCCCGTGACCGCCGTTCGTTTCACGCTCCAAGACGCGCACCAGGCCCGGCCGATCAACGCCTTCAGTTCTCAAAAGTCGTCTATTCTGGAGGCAAGGGTCAACTATCCCTCCCATTTTGATTCTCATACGGCAAGTCAAGCTCCTTCGAGACAGCTGGTACCAACAACGCACCCCGAACGGCACGCATCGAGCGCTTGTTGTGGGGGAGGAGCCTCGGCAATCCTACCATCGCAACGTCAAAAACTGCCAGTCGCTGACCTGCATTACCTCCTGCTGTTCAGACTACAACAAGTGTCACCTTGTAAGGCGATTGGAGGTCCGGCACTCCGCTTTCCGCCCGCCACCAGCGCCCCACCCTCGGTCACCTCGCCCACTTCTGTCGAACCCACCACCCGTCGCCCATCCTGGCCGCCCTAGACACTTTCCTGTCCGACCCTTCCCTCCACTACCTTTCTTCCTCCTCGCGCAAACCCGCCCACCCCAACTCCATGGCGCCGCACCTCTCCTCGACGGCATCCCCAACCCGGCCAAGCGCGATGGTCAGCACCTCGACGCCTCTGGCCGAGGAACCCACGCCGACGGATCTCCTCCTCGCGACCCCACCGGCAATCCTGAAACTCCTCACCCTCACCTCGCCAGTCATCTACTCGCTCACGACCTTCGTCCAGCTCCTCACGTGGACGCACCCCTCGTTCTTCGCGTCTCTACTCGTCCTCCTCGGATGGTGGACCCTCTGCCTTTTCGGAACATATCTTTTCAAGTACGGCATCAACCTCCTCATCCTCACCTACATCCTCTACAAGTACCTCTCCTCCTCCTCCACCCGCGCCGGCGCCTCAGCCTCGCACCGTCACCGCCAGCGATCCAACGCTCTCACACCAGCATCCTACCAAGCGCTCCTCTCCTCCGCCCAAGTCCTAGCAACCCACGTCCACTCCCTTAAAGCGACGCTCGTCCACCCTCTCACCTCTCAACTCAAGTTTATCTCGCATCAAGCCGGCAAGCCGGTGCCGGCGTACACGACCGCCTGGTTCGCCGTCACGTCGTACCCTTTCTACCTCGCTTTAACGTACTTCGTTCCATTGCGGTTCATTTTCCTCGCCGTTGGGAGCTTCGCGATCCTCTGGAACGCGCCGTTCTTCCGGACGCTGAGGGTCGCGTTGAGGAAGAGCGCGGCAGTGAGGTGGGTCGCGAGGATCGTGATTGCGATCCTGAGTGGTGGAGTTGGGCTGAGAGCGGAGATTAGAAGGACTAGAACGGGATTGGGTGTTCCAGGGCTGTTGGGGAAGAAGAAGACCGAGGAGCTGATTGAGGAGAGACCGGTTAAGAGTGACGTGGTCGATGGGAGTGGCGGGGAGGATGACGTCCAGCTGTTGTTTACGTGTATGGAGAATCAGAGGTGGTGGGTCGGATTGGATTGGACTCATGCGCTGCTTCCTGGTGAGAGGGCCAGTTGGTGCGTTCACGAATCTCTCTGCTCGACGCTTTGCATCTCACTGATTCGAATGCATTTCGCTCTCGCAGGACCGACCCAGCCCTCAACCCTTCCTCTCCCCCCGCTTCGTTCCAACTCCCACCACCTTCTATCACCTACACCCCTTCTCCAACTCGCGACGACCCCAACTCTCGCATCAAGCGCACAACCGAATGGAAGTGGCTCGACCCCGAATGGAAAGTCATGCTCACCACCACCTCCTCGATCTCCCCAACCACCACCTCCGCACCCTCGCCCCTCCCCACCACACCAACCGACACTAAACTCCCAACGTCCACCACCTCCGCCTCCCTCTCTTCCGCCACCTCAGCCTCCTCCATCCATTCTTTGGAAGCCGGCGCGCCTCTCGCTCCACTTCCTCTCCCAAAGGTCGACGAACCAGTCTTCCACAACTGGCAAGTCGACGAAGAAGGGTGGCAGTACGGCGATAACCATTTCGAGAAGATGGGACCGAAAGGCGGGCTTGGGAAATACACCAGGAGGAGGGCGTGGGTGCGGAGAGCGGGGTTGGTGGAGAGAGCTGAAAGGGTCTCAGGGGAGAAGGAGAAGGCGAAGCCTACGAGCGGGGGTGTTGGTGGTGTGGGGATTGGAGTGCCGATGAGGGTTGGGAGTTTGAGAGAGAGGAGTGTTAGCGGGAGTAGGGAGAGGGAGAAGAGGGAGAAGGAGAAGAAGGATGGGGGGTCGTCGTTGTCGACTGCTACGCCGAGTGGGGCGGAGGTGAGGCGGAGGAAGTCGTCGAGTGGGACGAAACCAGTACCTGTGACGGCCAGTTGAAGAGGGGAATTGCATGTTGGTTTCAGTACTTTTGCCGATTGTCGCCCGGTAGATGAGAGCTCTAGGAAGGTGGATGCTCATGGTGACGTTGAATGCGGATGGCATCGTGTCGAAGCTGTTGTTTAACTTTTTTTCTTTTTCTTTTCTTTTGGTGGTGGTGTGCATTTCGTGAATGAAGATCGCGAACGGACGGCTTGGGGACGCTGAACAACACGTCACCATGATGGTGGTCTTGAAAATCCTGACGGACGCCGCTAAGGCTTACATAGCTGCCATGACAAGGTGGGGACACGATTCAAGTACCACGTCACCTAAGATGCGTCTCTGGAGTGTGCTGTGGCGTTCCGGCAACAGGGGACCGTCGTCGTTGTCGTCGCTCCGCTCGGGCGCCGTAGGTGAGGATGCGGAGCTCCACCGCTAAGTAAGTGTCAGCTGATGATGGGTCAGAAGACGTCGCCGAAGTCTCATGTGGCTAGTGTGACACGGGTGGAGAATGATCTGGAAGGACAAAATCAGTCCCCGAATTTGCACCACATCATCAACCTACAGACTCAGCTACAGAGTCACTCTTCCCTGTCACGTCTTTAGACCATCACAAAATGGCTCGAACAGGCAGACAACCGCTTTTACTAAGCCGAATACGTGTTTGGTTCAGTCAGGGCAGCCCAGCCTTTCGGGGGCCGCTTTCGCCGCCGAAAAAAATAGGAGCAGGTGGACTAAACGCGGACCTTTGCCAGTGCCGAGGGATAGAATTGCTCGATTCTACGCTCTTCGTCTTTCCAACTGTGATCACCTACAATGAAAGGCCGGCGACCAACCTCATGCGACCTGTGCCGTCGGGCTCAGAAGCGGTGTGTCCACCTCCAGGACGACGAGCGGTGTTCTCGTTGTCGGAAACGGGGGCTGGTGTGCACACGCTCAGGAGTCGTGTCCCAGTGAGTCTTGGATCTTCGGATTTGGTGGTGAGATATATATGGCTGAAGATGAAGCGTTTATCAACAGAATTCAGAAGGACAGCCCGGTCAACCTTGCTCCGTCTAGCCTCGGAGCCACCTTGTTCGCGTCCGAGCTGACAACCTCGCTGGCGTTCCATCTCATCACTCGTAAGGTGCTGTTTCTAGTCTAAATTGAGCTTAAAGCTAACACACCTCTAGTCGGACTGAAGAGCACACACTTCTCGAAAACGCGAAGCTCGGTCGCACCCGACGCTATCGACCTCCACAAACGCCTGCAGTTCGCTAGCACAAACGAGCAGACTCCATCAAAGGTGAGCGCAGAAGCTTGTTTTATTAGAAAGTCTATGATTCTAACCTTGAACCTGGTCAGCTGTTGATACGTCAAGCCATGGCCTGTGGTCAGTACTTTTTGACCGGAACAACGTGGCACTATCGTTGATCCTCAATCTACCACAGGCGTCGTCGCTTCTCAACATTCAGTAAGTGGTGCATCCAAACTTCATTGGTAAGACTACTGATCCAGCGCGGTTTCAGGCCATTACCGGGAAAGAGACCATCAGCTCGTGACAAGAACTGTCTGACAGCTTTCTCCGCCGCTCGACCATCATCACCCAGCTCAACATGGAAACTCTCAAACTCTTCGGCACCTATTCGAGCTTTACAAGCCTCGAAGATCTTCACTTTCTATTCCTCACACAAGCGACGTTCCTCGTACAGCAATTCAGCCCCGAATGGGATTTCGTCGAGCGCGGGACGGGCTGGGCGGAGCGGGAAGCCGTGCTGCGTATGGGAAAGCTGTTGTTGGGTCGGAAAGATAGGCTCGGTTCAAACGATTTGGGTGAGGTTCGACGGCTGTGTAACGCACTCTCGGTGAGCTTGTGTATTTTCGTGCGAGTGCGGCGGTAGGACTCACGTGGCCGAGTGGGATCAGGCGGTCAGGGAGTTCGATCAGCTTCACGACGGACCCAACCCATCAGATTCAAGGTAGAATACTGATATGCGATTGTTGCTTCTACTCTCACCTTTGACTAACATATTCAACCCCTACCTTCGTATCGCAGCCCTCCATTCCTGACAGGCTCCATCCCGCTCACGCCCTCCGATGTCCACCTCATCTTCCACTCTGGATCTCCCCAGCACGTCTACACAATCTTGTCTCACATCTATCCCATCTTCACTGAGCAAATCCTGCTTCTCACGCAAACGCTTGTGGCCCGCCCGCTCCAGCTCCACTCATTCGCGCCACGCGTCATGGCCACTCGCGATTGGATCAACGGCGGTGTTCTGTCTCTAGCGGACAAGTATGAGAGCTTGGATGAAGAAGAGAAGCCGGACAGACCATTCGTGAAACAGAACCTCTCGTACTTCTTTCGTCTGGTCGGGACGTGGACGTTGAGGTTTCTTCCGTTGCTCGCCGACTTTCGTCGAGAAGCCCTCGCGGAGGGGTTGGTGGAAATGGCGAGGGAAGCCGACCAAATCGTAGGCGAATTCACCGGGAGAATCTTGCATTGGGCGAGTTGGCTTGTGGTCAGCTTCTTTCCAACCTCCACCACGGCATTTACGGCCTGCTAACAGGCATTTACACCGGAACAGCCACTCGAGGATGGCAACCCTTTTTTTGACCTCTTGAGCAAGGACTTCGAATCTTGCCCCGTAGTAATAGGCGCAGTCTTGCCTTCTCCGGTAGCCGAGTGTCAGTTGTGAGTCGTCCTTTCCGACAGGGCCAGATGACATCGCTTCCTGGCACTAACATGATAATGGTCTTCTGCATTTTGTCCCCGCCTCAGGCTTCATATGCTGGAGTCGGCAGCCAAAGCGCACGGTTTGGACTGTTCAGTCCTCACTGTGCGATTCGGAGACGTCCTGTGGACGCTTGAATCCACGTGCGAGGAGCGTGTGCCAGATATCGGAGAAAGCACTGAAAACAGCGCGGCGGAGACTGAGGCCGGAAAAGAAACTGTGGATAAAGTAGCTGAAGCTCTGGCGCGAGCGGCACTAAAAGAAATAGTACAAGCTTGACTCTTTCCAGAGTGGGGTGACTTCCGGAGAGCTCCAGGTGGTACGAGTTTCACGCTCGTAGAGGTTTGATTGAACAAATACTTGCTTTCATGTAATGCAATACAACCAGTCTCACAGCCCTAGGCAAAAACAAATACCTCTCCGCCATGATGCAAATGTCCGTATCGTTGCCGTCCGTTCGCTTCTCCCTCGCAATGCTCGCGTCCCTCAAAACTTGGCAAACACCCTACGCTCCCGCGACAATCGTGCCGGAAGCAGGATAAGGGCCGCAGCGACCATGACTCCTCCTGAGAACAGTGCTACACCTAGATAAGATCCAGTTGCGGAGAGGATGACTCCGCCGAGTGAAGGGCCAACGAGGCCACCGGGGGCGCTGTGCAGAAAACCAACCACGTCAGCTCTTTCAACGGCACTAAGAGAAAAGGGATGCTCTGCTCCGCTCACCTGACGAGGATCATGAGGCCACAAGTAGTGGCCAACCCCTTGACGCCAAAGACTTGTGCGAGCGCTGCAGGGAGGAGCGAGAGCCACCAGGCTCCGCAGAAACTGTCTGTGGTTTGGGATGGAGGTTAGACAGGCACGCAGGCGAGGGGGCGAGCGACGACTCACAGATGCAGGAGAAGGCAATGATGCTTCCATACGTCTTTGCAAACGGCCAGAAGACCATTTGTATGGTCCCGCCCATCGCGAAAGTAAGGATCAGGGCGTTGACGGGTCCTATGTAATCCGCGACGAAGCCCGCAAAAATCTAGCGCATCTCCGTCAGCATTCGAAGCGGGAACAGGTGCTTTAAGAAGAAGCTCACACGTCCGCTCCCTGAGAAGAAGTTGCCCACGATGAGAGGGACAGCTGGTGCGATGGACTTGGGATCGAGCGTCGGGACCTGGCGCGTGGTGTAGGAAGTGATGAAGTAGGGAGGGTTGAGGAAACCGATGACGCCCAGAGTGAGAGCGACAGCAAATCTAAATACCGGTGGAGTTTCAGGTAAGTAGTCTTCACAAGTGATCAGCGGTGATGCACTTACGAGTAGGTCGCAACGTCACCCCAAATCCCCTTCGGCAGCCACTTCTTCAACTCCTCCTTGCTACGTGGCGGCATCCTCACTTCCAACAGCGTCCAACCGAACGCCGTCAGTGCCGCATTCATACAGGCGTATATCTATGTCGTCCAAAAGGGGGTCAGAAAAGTGAAGCGAGCAGCCTGCAAATGGCAACGACGTACGATGAGGGTGTTGCGGTACCCCTGGCGAGGGAGAAGTCCTCGCACAATGAGCGAACTAAACCCTCCACCCACGCCTGCCGCACTGATAGCAATACCAGTGGCCATCCCTCTTCGTTTGAGGAACCATTGTGCCGGCAGCGAGACGGTGAGCGGCATCGCGATCGACATGGACGTCCCGAGACAGAAGCCTTGGAAGACGAAGAGGAGTGGGAGGCTCCGGTGAACGAAGGCGGAGATGATGAGGGATATGAAGGTGCAGACGGAACCGATGGCTATCATCCGTTTGTAGCCAAACAAGTCGCCGAGTCGACCTCCGATCTGTAAAAGGTCTGTCAGCTCGGCCACGTGGTGATCGCGTGCCCTTCACTGACGAGCCCACCAGCGCCCATGCACCAGTTGTTGAGTCCGACTGTATGAATTAGACTCATTAAGCCTCCCATATATGCGACCCACGAGAACAAAGCTACCGTTTCGGCGGTCTAAAACGAGCGGGACTCACTGACTAAATTGAGGATGGACAGCGGCGTATCCGGGAAAACGTTGGTGTGTAAGTCACTGGAGTAAACCCCCCACTGGAGCCCGTAGCCATTTTGACACGCAATGATGAAGTAACAGCCCTATCAAGCAAAGAGAGCCGAGTCAACACTGCCTCCACGTTGACCACGCCACACCAGACACGACGACCCAGACCGGAGCTCAGCAGACTCACCAGAACGACTTTCCAAGCCCTCCATCCACCTTCAGGGTACGTCCACTCCTCCTCCTCCCCCGCTCCATCCTCACCCGTCCCCGCATGGTCCCCGCCGCCCACACTTTTCGACTTCTCGAGCGCGCCGCCGCCCCCGCGCCCGCCTTTCTCGACGTCCTCGCCGACCCTAGGCCTAGTAGCGATAATACCCTCTGCCGTGGGAAGCTCGCTGGACCTCACTTGAAACAGTGGGCCTCCAAGGCCAGTGCCACCAGAGACGTGGGCGTGGGCGGGTCGACGTGCCGAAATCTCGGCAGAGGCGCGCTGCTGACCTCGATCGAAGAGCGTCGCGTCTGAATCGACGGTGGTGAGGCCCTTCGGTGGGGTGTTGCGTGGGTCTGTTGGAGTTGAAGACATGGTGAAAGAAGGTTGGTAGTAGTGTGGAGGTAGCTTGTCAAAGATGCGAAACTGGATCGTTCAAACAACGATCGAAGAGGAGAGTAGCCGGCGCCAAGAAATGTCTGCCGACAATTGTCCGATTTGGCCGGGGCCAGCGCGAAAACTTGGTCGAACCGGTTCAGCGAAAGACCGGGGTGAATGATACACTTATCGGTGCTTCTATCGCTGGGATGAATTCTGTCTGCCATCATCAACGCGTTTTGAGAACGACGATGGAGAAGCTAGGCCCGCGCACTCGTAGGACTGCGACGAATGGTAACTTGTGCACTTCTTACAAACACATGGTATTCTACTTCCACCAATACTAATCACGTCCCACAACCGCAACTTCTCAAAGCCCATCCGCATAGAAGAAATCACTGCTCCTCGGCGGCATGCCCACCGGCAACGAAGCGGGAATGTCCACCTTCTCCCCACTCAAATCCAACAACTTGATCTTGACCCCAATCTCCGTCAAGATTTGCACAAACTCTGCCGTTTCCTTCGTCGAGATGCTCCCGTCGGGACGGAGGAGGGAGAGGCCGTCGACCCATTCCGCATAGGTGCTTTCGTCGGGCGCGATCAGTTCGGCAAGGATGCCGTCAGAGGACCCGAGGGTGAAGGCGAGGGGATTGGTGGAGCCCAGAGTTGGAGAGGTGGCTTGACGGAAGGAGGAGAAGGGAGGCGAGGCGACGGAGCTGCCGCTCATGATGGAGGTGCCACGTTGTTGTTGTTGGACCCCGACTGATGTGGAGCCGCCTCGACCAGCGATGACGTCCGTCACGAGCGACAGGTCGACTGTTCAGCAACAAAACAAGCTCGTCAGAACTGGTCGGCAAAGACCTGAGGGAAGAAAGCACGCACTCCTCTCCGGCAAGTCATCCAATCCACCACGAATCGGAATCCTCTCGGCCGTCTCGACGTAATGCAACATCTTGCGATTCGCCGCGAGTCGATAAAACCTCCACGGCTTTGCGTCCTTGGCCTTTTTCGCTCCAGACTTGAACCACGCGCCTTCGTGTAGGCAAGAGATGCGCTGGTTGCGCACAAACTCGTACGACTCGCGGTAAAGTCGTCCTCGAAGGTTTCTGGGGCGGAAAGCCAGGCGTGAGATGAGGTGCAATAAGGAGAAGGTAAAAGGTGACGGACCGAACTGGTGCCTTGCCCAAGATGTCGTCCTCAATTTCCATCTCGCGCATCTGCCTATCCCTCACGTGCTTGTACTCCGCATGTTGGAAGTCCCTACATTCATCAGAAGCACAGAGTCAGCGCCGCAAACGTCAAGGAAGTTCCAACAAGGAGGGGTAGTTGATAAGGAGAACGCACTGCTTGACCTCATTCCACGTCTTCTCCGAGAACCCAGGGTTCAGCGCCGCATTGACCTGACTCTTGACGAGCATAACAACCCTCTCAAAGTCGCCAGACGTCGCACTACTCTCCAACCAGATCCTCACAAAGAACAGCGTCGCGAGCGCGTGGACTTCGTAGAATCTCAGGAGGAAAGGTTGAGGTGAGGTGGGCGACTGCGAGAGGCCTTGGGTGATGTCAAAGAAGTCGGAGAGGATGGTGATGACGGCTGAAGAGGCGGTCGCGATGGGGCATCGTCGGTCCTCAGGACGAGAGAGTTGGTCTTTGACGGCCTAACAGGGCCAACAGAGCAGAAGGTCAGCGTCGAGACCACGTGTCATCAAGCGGGAGAAACGATGGACGCACGGCGGCAAACTCTCCCGAATGATCGATCGCAAACTTTGCAAACGCCTTCAGCCCCAACACTCCCGTCTTCTCAAACTCGTACTGTGGGCTCTCCGTCGCGAACCCAACCTTCCTCCACCTGAACGACTCGTCCCCATCGTCCTCCAACGCCGATCCATTCCAGATATCGTCGAACAGCGCATACACGCCCTCATTGATCGGCGTCGAGAGCGAGAGATGCAAGAACGCGACCAAGTTACTCTGGAACGCGAGGAACGGGGCGAGTTCGCCTCCCGCCGATTGCGCTTCGACGAGGTTCTGCGAAGGAGGCAAGGATAAGGCCGTTGGGATGACGTTGCGAATTTCGGAGGAAAGCGAGGAAAGACAGCGTACGCCGACGAGAGCCCACCCGCCTAGAGCTTCGAGTTCGTCGCCGAATGTCCTGTCGCCTAGGGAGATGGACCCGCGAAGGAGGGAGTTGATGAGAGCGAGAGAGTTGGTCGCGACGGGGACGTCGCCTGAGGAGAGTTTGGTGACGAGGAGTTTCATGAACTCTGGCTGGAGGGATATTTCGTGGAAGATTTTGGTGAAGCCGGAAGGAGCGGTGGGGTGAGGTGAGGCGTCGCCGTTTGTTGCAGAGGAGGGAAGGGAGGACTGAGAGAGTTGACGGAGGATGGCGGTGGCCGGTCGGGAGATGTTGATGAGTGGTTCCGTGACTATGTTGCGTCCAACCATTGTCAGCTGTCTACCCACCAACCATTCCAGACGCGAACCACGTGACACGCACCGATGATCTCGACAATCCTCGCCGCAAAGTCGTCGTCCAAACCCTCCCACCCCCGATCCTCTGAGATGAGGTTCTGGATACTCAAGAGCGCGTACGCCAGGGTGTTGCCCGAGCTCTTGCGAATGACCTCCTGGAGGGCGTCCAAGCCGCCTCTTGCGAGGAACTCGTTGAGGAAGCCCTGCTCCTTGATGAGCGTCTTGAGCGAGAACGTCGCGAGTTTGATGACAGAGGGTTCTCCAGAGTTGAGCTTCTCGACCATCTCGACGGCTTCGAGCGTCGGCGACGAGGTGAGCACGAGTCTGGTGTTGGGAGGCGGGCGAGTGTGTACGTCAACAATGCGGGCCACGCATGCACGGGTAGAGGAAGGACGTACGGCTGTCCGCCGACATCTAGGAATGCTCCCAGGTTGTCTTCTGTGATGAGTTCTCCTCCTACTGTCCGTAGAGCGAACAACGCTGCTGGTTCCGAGACGCCGAGTTGGGTACTCGCGACGAGTTGCCGGAGGATCTCTGACAGAGGGACTTCGCGATCGATTCGAGCTTTGACCTGTCTGTCACCACTGTCAAACACACTAGATTAGCTGTTGTGGACTCGGAAGTAGAGGAACGAGGCGCACTATGAGACAAAGACGGTGGGGGAAGCTTTGGCGGGAGCTTTGGCGGCGCTGGTGGAGGCATGGGCAGGCTTGGATGGCGCTGGAGCGTCGGTGGTTGCTGACGGGAGTTTCGAGGTACTCGCCTGAGGCGGCGACGGTGTCGTCGACATTTTGATGCAACTTGTGCGACTTTGCGAGCGAGCGGACGAAGCACAAGCCACGGGGAGGCTGGGGCGGCGCGCTCGCCCCTTGAGCGGAATTTTTTGCCATTTCCAAGGAAAATAAATCGACTTTCACCTCCAGCGAGTGCAGTCGGTCGCTCGTCGTTCGTGCAGCTCCTCCACCCTCGTCCACACTTCTCTCCATAAAAATGAGGTGTGTCTGCATTGTCGTAAGAATCATGATCGTGCTCAGCTGATCACGGTCGTGTCGCGCTTTGCAGCAAGCTCGTCCAGGCCAACAAGAGTGAACTCGACGAGGCTCAGCTCCGTGCCCTCGAGGAGCACGAGATCTCCCAGGGGTCAGTCTTCATTCCTACTCACACCTGCATTGCTTGATACAGCGAGCTGGGGTTGTCTGGGAGCTGGAGGGTCGCGAGCGAGGGAGCAGGGGTTGCGGAGGGCGTTGGTCCGGGTCGTGTGTTGGTGATGGACTTCAGCAGTGGATTGAGGTGAAGCGGATGGAACGGATGAGGTCGATATCACTACAGATAGCAGGCGACACACCCATCAACCGCTCTAGAAACACGAGTTGCACCATTCCCGAGACGAGCGATCGCTGACTCCCTCCGCCCGTCTCTCCTCCACACCTCCATCATCTCCCTCCTCCTTCGCCCACCCTCCACCCCAAACCTCCTCCAAACAGTCCCCTCTCGGTTCTCCAGGCTGCCGTGCGAAGTCCCGGAACGCAGGTGCTTGTCGCCCTCCGCAACAACCGCAAGCTGCTCGCACGCGTGAAGGCGTTTGACCGCCATGCCAACATGGTGCGCGCCTGCTCCTTCCTCGCGTTTCCTCTACGCGGTTTGCTGACCTTTAGGTGGGGTAAACAGGTGTTGGAGAACGTCAAGGAGATGTGGTGCGTTTCGAGCTGTTGCAGGGCAGGCGGGAGAGAGGGCGGAAGCTGACGACTTGGTGCTGGACATGACAGGACTGAGGCACCGAAAGGAAAGGGCAAGAAGCCCGTCAACAAGGACCGTTTCGTGAGCAAGATGTGTACGTCTTCGTGTCCTTGAAGCTGGATGAACGGGATGAACGAAGGGTAAGGAGCAAGGGAGCTGACACGAACTGGTGGTTGTTCGCGCTACAGTTTTGAGGGGAGATTCCGTCGTGCTCGGTGCGTTCTGCTGGCCAGGTCTATTTCTCAACAACTCAACGCCGCTAACCTTCTCGTGTATGACAAACAGTCCTCCGTAACACGTAAAGCTTCTGGAAGTTGGATCGGAGGTGGGGGGAGGGAGGGATGAGAAGCTCATGTCGAGGCTTCAGAAAACACCGTGTACGCCTACTTTTTGAGAAATTACGAAAATTACTAGTAAGAAGTCCTCGAGGACTGGGAGGATGTGAGCAAGGCGGTAGAGATCGTGATTGACTATGTTCTAGGTCGCAAGATCCGCGATTAGGCACTCTCCCCGTTCCAAGCATGTGGGAATGTACAGCTCATCTTTCTTAAAGTCTCGGAAATCTTTTAAGTCAGCGTGAAAAGGAATACTTCATTTTGTACGCATGAAAAGGAATACTTCATTTTGTACACGACGTTTTGGTCCAACTGCTCCTTAGGGTGTATGCAGCGGGACGCAAGCCCCTGAAATCTGGCTCAAAGAGTTTCACGGGCAGCTTTCTCTTCCTCCTCCCTCTACTACGAATCAACTTTGATCACGATGGGACAATGGTGGGGTCTGCACGTCTCTGATGGCCGCCGACTCCGAACCTGGGGCAAGCTAGGCGAGTGCCTCATCGATAGCTCGCCTGGCGATCTCGTCCAGCTACTGTGGAAGCCTGAGCTCATCGCGGTTCCAGTGCCAGTTTACTTCTGGAACTGTACTCAAGAGCTTGCTGACCAGCAGATGACAGTCCTCTGCCCAAGACTTATCCTCGAAGCACCTCGTCGTCCTCCCAACCCGGCTCGTTCGTCGCCTTTCTTTCGCCTGATGCTTCGCGTTCCGAGAGCCACTCATGATGTTGTGTATGTAGCACGACCGCAATCCCAAAAGGAACTTTCCCACCATTTCCAACCGACATCCTCCAGCACCTCTTCTCCCTCCTGCTCTCGGAAGACGACTTCCTCACGATGGCGATGCTCTGCACGACGTGTTCTTCGTACTGGACGTTTGGCGAGATCTACCTTCGTCGCTTCATCTACAACCACCAGAAAGGAGTGCTCGCTGGAGAGAAGCTCACCTTTCTCGGGGACGAAACCGAAACGCTTCCAGAGGGCGCGTTCGAGGAGAGTGCCGGGAGGAAGATTTTGGGGTTGGAGGAGGTGGAGGAGAGGGACGAGGACGAGGAGGGACGCGAGTGGGATGACGATGGGAATATCAAGCAGGAAGACTTCAGCCTTGCGCCCTATTGGGGAGGGTGGAACCCGCATGTGTTCCGCAGCGAGATTTATGAGCCCCTGCATAGATTCTCGTGGCGGCATATCAAGAAACCGCAGGAGGACGCCACGTTGGTGCTCACGAATCTCACGACACGTCAGGTAACCGCGCTGTCCTATCGCGCAATGTATCGTTAACACGACTCAACGGTCTTCTTTTCTGCAACAGTACGTGCGAGCGCGAGACGTGATGGTCGGAGGCGGACGAGTCGGGCTCGGCGAAGCGCTGTTGATGAGGATCTGCTGGTCGTCTTGCCCGCGCCACCACTTTGACGAAAGCCAAGGGTTAGACCGCCCCGAGGGCTTTGACATCAAGCAGGGGATCTGGTGCGGACACCGTGCGTGCCCTCTCCTTCCCCCGAACCGCGAGGAAAGTGCTGACGTGGTGTTTTGCTAGGGTTTGATGTTTCGAGCGAGTCGAGCGTGAATGAGGAGTGGGAGGATGTGAGCAAGGAGGTGGAGAAGGAGATTAACTTTGTGTTCAGTATTGATTTTGGAGCGAACTGGAGGGACGAGCTTGGGAGAAGCCGTTGGTAGCGTTGTGCTGGTGAGTTCGGAGCACGCGTCCGCTTTATCCCTGCTGACACTTCAACTACTTTTTGTTGCTCCCAAGTCTCAGGAGAAACATGAACTGTTCTTTTTCCCTCTTTCTGGGGTATGTGAGTTGTACACAAATGAATTTGATCACTTTTCGAGATGAGACTATGTGATTTTTGTCGACGGATCAGGCTCGTGTATCCCTTCACAACCCTAAGCTTCATGAACGGACTCGGAGAGTCGAGTAACAGGCGGGGATGGCTTGCCGTTGTCTTATTTCAGCATCGCGTTGCGGAACGCAGCCGAGTCCCTCTCTCTTTACGGAATGTGCCTTCGTTCTTCCATGGCCAAGAGGGACGAACGAGACAAGTTGAGGAGATCAAAGTTGTCAACATGGATTTACAAATCGCCTCTGACGCTACGCCTCTAGCTTGCTATCCCAAAGTTTTTGTCTAATGCTCATCAGACGGCGGCGGCAAACCTATCAAAGGGCGATCGTCAGCACACTGACGTGGCCACCCCCTCCTTTTTGCTCGACGCCAAAAACGGAACTCACACGTCTCTCCGCCCTCCTCCACACCCTCGACCTTCCAACTACTCCAGCACTTGAAGTCGTTGGCGAGGTTGTTTGCATGGGTGACCTTGAGGCCGCTCCAATGCAGTGGGCCGAGTGGTGGGGTGTCGTAAATGGAGGGAAGGATGTGGGAAACGGAAGTCGAGGTGAGGAGCATAAGCTTGCCCTCGGGCTTGAGGATGAGTTTGAGCGTTTTGGCGAGCTTGCGGTTCGTCGCCTGGGTGTTGGGCGGAGAGGTCAGCGGGGGAGGAGAGCTGGGAGGAGGTGATGCACACGCACCTCGTTAAGAAACGGCGGGTCAGCCACCACAATGTCGACCTTTGCATCAACAAACTCCTTTGGCAAGTTTTCCGGGTCGTCGAGGTCGTAGTGAATGAACGCCTTGCTATCGAGGTTGGCGAACCTCCGGTCAAACTCGAGGAGCTTCGTGTTGGGCAGCGGGTTGGTGTGTTGGAACGCGACGTAGGCGGTTGGACAGGAGATGAAGGCGACTGTGGTGGTTGGTTCGCAGAGTGCGTACACCCATTTAGCGAGCTCGGTTGCGAAGGGCGTCGAGTACCTGCGATTGCGGAGGTGCGTGATGGTTAGCTCCCCAAGTTTCAGGAAAACGGCGCTTTCCACGAGCTCGTAGCAAACACTACACATCCATGCATTCTTCCACCATCAACAGAAAGGCACTCACCAGAACTGGCTCAGCTGCCAATCCTCCCCGTACGCTCTCCTAAACGTATCGACATCAATCATCGCCTCCTCCTCCTCTTCCTCCTCCTCCCCTCTCGCCTGTCTATCCAGCCTCGCCTGAGCCTTCTCCGACAACGCCTGGAACGCCCGCTCCGCCTCGTCCCGCTCGCGGTTGAACTGGTCAAGGATCGCGAGAGTCGACAGGTCCAGCGTGATCGGAGAGCCGGTGGAATCGGTAGCGACGGAGCGAGGCGATCCGCCTGGGGAGGAGGCGGAGATGTCGATGGGCGTCGTCATTAGTGCGAGAAATTATGTGTAGATTTTGGGAGGAGCGGAGGGAGGCGGCGGACGACGACGAACGTGAGCCCCCAAGTTTTTTTGGCTGCGCACGCGCTGGCCCGCCCCAAAAACAACCGGAACTCCGGCTGAGCCTTCCTGGCCAGGTTCCGCTCGCTCGCTCCTTCGTCCACGGTCACCACCCACAAAAACTCACTACACTGACAAAATGGCCGACATCACTTTCGTTACCTTGATATCTGCTGAAGGTCCGTTCCTCGCTTTCATCTCTCGCGCGAGAGGCTCTTGTTGACGCGTCCTTCGCTCTACACCACCACACAATCAGGCCACCGCTTCGTGCTCCCCAAATCCGCCGCTCTGGGCAGTGGATTCATCAAGAACGCTCTCGAGAGTCCGTCTTCCGTCCCTCTCTTTCTCGTACGAGTTCGCGGTAGCTGATGATGGCGCAAACAGGCGGGTTCGGAGAGTCAGCGACAGGCATCATCACGCTCGAGGAGCAGCGCAGCGAGATCGTTGAGAAAGTCGCAGAGTACTTGATGTACAAGGAGAGGTACTCCAACTCGAGGGACGACCCGCCTGACTTCCAGGTGAGCCCCCACGAGCCACGCGAGTGCGATGATGTTGGAGCTCTGGGACAAGGACGGTGGTGGCTGATCATGGCTTGTTCGGGGGATACGTAGGAGAGGGTCCGACCTGAGATCGCTTTGGAGCTGTGCGTCTTCCATTCCCGTCTCGCGCCAGAAACGCTGACCACCTTCGCGGACTGTCACGACAGGCTCATGGCGGCCGACTTTCTCGAAACCTAAAACCTGTCGATTCTTTTCTCCGTATTCAATTCCCGCCGTATTCTCCATGTTGTAACCTCTATCCCGCTTTATTCCCATGCTCACTTTCTCGCGACCTCCGAGTTTGGTTCTGAGGTTTCGAAACCCAAAGTGGTCCAGGAGCACGAACCAAATGCGAAAGGGATAAATGTCCATCATTAAATTAAAGCAACTGTCGAAATTACTTCACTCTTTTCACCTTTCGTCCACCCTCGATAAAAAGCTATAGGTCTCCAAAGCTCGCACTCGCACTCGCGCTCTCCACCGCCTTCGCCAAACTCTCCACCGCCTTCTCCGCCATTTTCCCGCATCCACACTCCTTCACCGCCCCCGCTGCCGTCCCAGCCCCCATTCCAAACACTTTACTTCCGATCCCACCCACCACAGCGACGACGACGGAGACGAGGTAAGGTCCGAAAAAGATGACGAAGAGGAGGGGGAGGAAGTAGGCGAACGCGGCGGGGTGTTCTCGCCAAGTCCGGAGCTTGAGTGGCCAACGAACGTCCTTGTCGATCTCCTCCTTCCCTTCCTTCTCACCAACGACTTCGACCTCACTCGGGAACTTCCCCTCCTTCACGAACCCCTCCAACAACCCCTCCTTCTCACTCCACCTCTCTCTCAACCACTCATCAAACACCTTCTTCTCCTCCTCTGTCCCATCACTCCCATCCAGCACTCCCAGCGGCACTTCCTTCTTCACATCAAAGACCCTGAGATGGACGTGGATAGCCGGCGGACCAACGCCCTTGAACCACGACGTTAGGTCGATATAGTCTTGTGGCCAGTGGTCTGGGCCGGCGGCGCCGGTGCCGGAGGGGTAGCCGATGGTTAGGTCGATGAGGGAGACGGTGGGAAGAGTGGAGGAGAGGGTGCGCAGGCTGGGGAGGGAAGGGCGTCAGTGAGGGGTGAGAACGGGGAGAGGAGGAAGGCTCACGTGAAGAACAGGCCGGTCGAGCGGGGGAGAAGGGAGTACTTAAAGTTTGGTACTATGATATTCAGACGAAAGGGTAAGCAACGTAACAAGAAAAGCCCGGGAAGAGAGAGGAACAACAACTTACCACCTAGTTTCTCCGCATACTTATCCGACACGGGCTTCGTGTTGTCCGTCAAGATCGTGCCCTCCGGGAAGATCAACAACGCCAGCTTTTCCTCCCCGACATCCCCCTTCAACCTCCTCGACACCCTCTCGAGCTGTCGCTTGAACGGGCCTTTATCGAGTGCCCAGTTGCGAGCGAGGAAGATGAAGCCCCAGAGGGAGCAGGCCCAGCCGATGAGAGGGATCGAGCGGATAGAGGCTTTGAGGACAATGAGGATTGCTGTCGAGTGGTAGGAGAGGTAGGTGAACGCTGAAAAGGTGATGGACAGGAAAAGGAAGTCAGTGGGTGAATGGGTAGTGGAGTGGAGTGAACCGCCACGACGCGAAAGCCTCCACGTCAGCTCGATCCCGCACGCGCATCAAACCTCCAGCAACGAAGTTTCCTTCGAGAAAGAGTACCTGCGGCAGTTACACATCCCTTCTGGCGAGGTTGAAGGACGTCCGATCGACCACCCGGCGTGCTGTTGCCCCTGCTCGTCCACACGCATTCACAGTGGCGCACCACCGTACGACCCCCGAGCCAGGCCTCGGTCACGAGGTCGCCCTCCAAAGCAGGTCACAACTCACACCAAACGTAGATCCAGTCGCTCAGAGTCTGGTGGTTCGCCATCTATGAAAACAAATGTTGCCGAAGGGGCCGGAACGCGTCAGCTGTTTTTGTCCCTCAGTCGCGTACTCTTTGTGCGGGGTTGCCGCTCCTCGTCGAGCATGAAGCTCACTGTCTGCTCGCAAGCGAAAGCGACCCAGTTTCCTCTTACTCTTTGCGAGCGAGTTACATCCTGCTCCGCCCCTCTTCATCGCGGCACCAAGAGCACGTGCCGTGGTTCGGCCGACTCTAGGAACGCGATTCCCCGCCAGCCCACCTCGTCCAGCTCATCCCCAGCCCCAGAAAAGAAGCAGGACTCACCCAAACGCCTCTATCCGGCAACCTGATCCTCCTCACGTCCCCCTTGTCGTCCCGCTCGACCCACTCGGTCCCGGCGACGCCGTGGCCAGCCGAGACGACAAACTCGGTCGGACAAAAGTATTGCGAGATGAACACGGCCAACTGCCCAAAGTAGCCCTTCGTCGAATCGAGGACTTGTTCGTATAGGTTTGCCGTTGGAGGGAAGAGGTGCAGAGGGTAGCAGAGGAGCTGGAGCGTGCTGATGAAGATGATGCCAGAGTTGAACAGGATCGCCCAGACGATGCCTTTGAGCGTCGAGCCGTGCGGAGGGCGCGACTGCTTCGGGAGCGACCAGAGTGGTGCTGGTGGGGTTCCTCCTGCAGCTTTCGTGCCGTTCGTCGTCGCCATCGTTGAGCGGCGGGGAGCGAGGTGGCAGCGAGGAGGCCGAAGGTGAAGGCGCGAGAGCGAGCTCGAGCGGAGGTGGAGTTCCGGAGCCAGGCGGGGGGGCGAGCCTGGGGTCCGAGGACTTGATCAACTCGCATTGAATTGCGATTCACACAGAACAACAACAAATTGACTTCAAAAAAAGGTTAGATTGACTGCTGTGTTCCAAGGACAGCGTAGCGTGGCGGGCGTGGAGAGGAGCTGACTGACGTGGTCGCCTTTGAAGCGACGAAGAGTCAAGTTGCGACGCGTTATTCGCCCTCACAACGGCAACCAGGTATCCTACACGGCCCTTGGGCTACGTTATGCCCCTTTTAGTTTACCAGCCCCAGAAGCGGATGCCATTGCTCTGCACAGCTCTGTTTATGCTAGACCGAACGTTTAGAATTGGACGGGTGCTCCCCGGCACTCGCCTAAGAAACGGTGACCTTGACCGCATTTCAGGACCTTGGTTTACGTCATTTACATGTATGTCCTACTGGAGAAACTCTGAAGCTTTCGTCTGTCATTGTCCCAAGGTCCAACGAGGGAACGGACCGACCCTCCAACGTGGCTCTCGGTGCCGAGAGTGCTGCTGCCGGGAAATCCAGGCTGGTCCAAAAGCCCCTGCCCCTTCTTTGCGTATTACAAGTTGCTCACGAGGAGATGCAAGCGTGCCGTTGCCCGTTACTACTCGAGTTTGCGAGCTCGAGTAGCCGCAAGCGGCGCAGCGAGGAGGCTGTGTTGCTGTTTGCGACTTGGCCGATGACTTCAAAAGTTGCAGGAAAATGCGAGCACTTTTACTTAGATGTAGATCCACCGGTTTGCTGGTGTTGTGTTCCATTTTGGTGTCACTGTAACCCGGCACGGGACCGCACCTGACCGACGCACGGAGCGACTGCACAGATCAGCGAGTAATTGAATGCCGGAGGTGCGCGCACCTTTTGCTCTGCTTTCCAAGAGAGTCGAGGAATATCCGAGCTGCAAGCCTCACTGCCGTGGTTCACTACCGTGTCATAAAGTAGAGAAAATGGTCCTTGCGAGCAAGAGGCTCGGCGAGTACGATGCGCACCAAAGGAGAAGGAGTGCTCTGAGTCTCGAAGTCGTGCCGAGACTGATCATGGTGTTGGGGCGATCAGTTGTCTCTTTCCTTCTCTGTACAATTTTACTTTGTTCCGTTCCGTGTGAGCATCCCCAATCATCTTTCGTCGACAATTAGCGGAGGTATCGCGGCCTCCGCGTTGTTGTTCCCGAGAGAGAATCGGGCTCGCTCATTCGGGCCTTCACTCGCTCACCGCAGGGACGCCCGGCGCTCGTCCTCGTTCGCGGTCACCTCCAGCACCCCGAGCAAACGACACACGAACAGAGGTGCGCTGGTAGCCAAACTCACTATAGTGAGAAGTGAAGCTAACGGCTGGGTGACACAGGTCTAGCAGGTCAAGGCACAGGCCGGCCGCTCTCGTTCGGTCCCTTCCCTTCCCCTCCCCTCCCCCCTTCCTGCTGCTGCTCCTCGACAGCACCGACCATAGAGCTCCTCCCGGATTATACCGACTCGTCTTTCGTGCATACACCACCCACTTACGACTCGCCCAGACTCGCCGTTCGTCGTCGCCGTCGCCCCGTTCGCGACCCCTTCCTCGGCGTCCTCTCACTCGACTCTCGCTCCTCTCTGCTCGCGCCCCGGGAAACCCATCGTCCGTCCGTCGCCCATTCTCGTGACTAGAGTCTCGCCATCAGGTTTGCATCAACATGTCGACTACAGGTGAGTGCTCTCTTCACTGCTTCTCGCTCTCCAGCTCTCGCCCTCGGTTGCCCTAGCGCGAGCGCAACCCCAGATCGAGGCACACCCCCTGCTGTTTGTTTTTCACCGCTCGCCCTCTCGAGCACCGTCTTCGGACCATCGGGTCAACGGCAGAAGGAGGACCGAAGCATGTTCTCAAGGAATACTGCTCTGGAGGGAGATTTAGGGGACGGTGATGAGACACCCGAAGGCGACCTTTTTTTCTCACGCATCACAGCATCACGACTGTGCACCCATTCAGGGCCGCCTTCCTCTCGCTGCTTGTTTCTGCGCGGGGCAAGCAAAGCGGGGGGCGCGCCCTGCGGCCAGTGACGTGGACAAGGCTCGCAAGGAGCTTTGAAGAGATTGTTGGTGGTATTTGGGACGAGAGGATGGACCTGCGACGTCTCAGAGGGTGCCGATTTCAGGGGCAGGCCCGGAATGCAGGTTTGAGACCCGCAGCTTGGGAAGGGGGAGACGCGAAGTGCATCCGCATCACTGGGTCTATTCAAGCATGTCGTGATGTTGGAGGGTGGGATGCGGGATGAATGGTGGGATCCGATGGGAAAGGGTCGGGTTGACGGACAGGGGAAGGGCCGGAGACACCGAGCGTTGGGGGTGGTGCAGGACGGAAGCGTTCCCGCCGGCACGTTTCTCGCCAGTGTGTCGGCAGGGGGGTTTCAGATCGCGTATTGTTTGAGCAGAGCGGTGGAAAGAGTGGTGCTGGCTATTGATTGGAGTGCTGACCTACGCGCTTTTCCTCCCCTCCTGTTCCCTCTCCGCGTAAACAACAACCACAGCCAACACGAGCACGACAGCGACGGCCACCGCCAACTCGACCTGGCCCGTCGTCACCACCACCGGCATCCAAACGATCCCCATCTCCACAAACACCGCAGCGTCCACCTCCTCATCGTCGACCTCCAACTTCCCCACCGCCGCCATCGCGGTCGTCGCCATCGTCGCCGGTCTCATCGCCATCGTCATCGCCTACAAGCTCTACGTCTGGTACCACAACCGCAAGAACCAGGACAAGGCCATCCCTTACCCTGAGAAGCGGCCGAATCCCATCACCATGAACGGCGCGGCTAGCCCTGGGATGATGAGTATGGCGTTTGGAGGCGACCGAGACGGGAGGATGAGTCCGATGCAAGGCGGGAGAGGGAGCCTCGCCAACGCTCGGAGGATGAACAGCAGCATGGGGTTCTCGGACGCGAGTTGGGGAGGATCGAGCTACGCCCTCGCGAACGAGAAGGAGTACTCTCCGCCCGGGAGCGCATCGGGTGGACATACCCCTCCTGGTGGGTTGCCGAACTCGAGGAGCGGAAGTCCCTACGTCAGCTCGAACAACGGGAGTAGGGTCAGTCTTGCGGAAAGGAGTGCGGGGAACAGGGCGAGCCTGACGCCCAGTGGCGGGTATGGGGGAAGGTATAGTGGAGGGATGAGGAGTATGGGCAGCTCGAATCGGTTGAGCGGGGCGCCCCATGCGCCGCATTCGAGGATCGATATCGTGCCGCCTTTGCCGTTGGCTCCGCCCCCAGGGACTGTCGTGAGTTTTTCTTTCGATGAAAGGCCTTCGGGTGGTCGGTCATTGCAGGACGCAGGGGCTGACGCGCTGTTTGGGTTTATAGATCGCGACCGACAAATCCACGCTCGACTTCTCCCCTCTCTCCGGCATCGGTACCGCTACTCGAGCAGAAGAGTGGTTCGCCGCCAACCCCAACGCCACTGCCGCCGACTACGCGACGCACGGGAGGGAACGAACCATGTCCGGCGGAGGGGGGTACGCTCGACCGAACCCCAACTTCGACGGCGAGGGCAGCGGATTCGACCGACGGAGCTCGAGCGGATCCGGAATGGCAAGTGGAAGTGGGCACTCGTTCCCGCCGACACCGAGAGGGAGGGACACGAGAGGTGGAGGCATGCCACCGGCGGGATCGAGGAGCGGGAGCCCACGAATCAGCGGCAGCACGAGCGCAGAGTGGGAGGCCGCGGCTCGTGCGGGTCCTTCGAGATTATCGCAACAGGCGCAGGGCGTGCCTCCGATCGATACGGGCGTGAGTGGGAGTGGGCCGGGTTTCACGACGTCGCCGACGTCGCCTTTGGAGAAGCTGCAGCAACAGATCGCGGCGCAGGCGGCTAGTAGGGAGGAGAAGGCTAGAGCGAGGAGTGAGAGGGTGAGGCGGGCGAACGAGGAGCTTGGGTCGGAGGGAAACCCGTTTAGTAGTGGGAGTGGAAGTGGGTCGGGGTCGGCGAGCGCGTCGAGGAGTGGTGGGAGTGCGAGTGGGAGTGAGGGGCAGGGGAGGAGTGGTGGAGAGGTTGGAGGGTACGTTGCGCCAAGGGAGAGGTTGGAGGAGATTATTAGCTCGCGGTGATGAGCAGGGAAGGAGGGGACGACGGACATTCAGCTTAGCATTCACCACCACCCACCCATCCATCTACCGCCCACGACGGTTTAGTACTACTCCAAACGGACACTCAGTCTTCAGTATATATAGCTTTCACACACCCCACTTTACACCTCACCTGCCGCTCAAGGACACTTCTTCTTATCTAGTAGTACCTTCTTGCACACACTCTCCCCATTTTCCTTTTTACCCCACTTTCACTCTTTCTCCATTCGTTCGTTTAGTTCAGTAGACGCGCACACCCTCCCACCTTTGCATCGGTCGTTATCTCCACACACACAATCACGCTACACACTTGGCAGTAGTAATGGGAAAGAAGCGCCGGCTCCTTTTCTTGAACCTCACGCTCACGAGGGTGAAAGTTCGACGCGTGGCTTTCCACATAGGTAAATCTAGGGAAACCTTCTCAGCGACAACTCGTCGTCATCTCTCCTCGTCTCCTTCTCCACTTCTTCCTTCCTCTCCTCCCTCCTCTTCCTCCCACCCAACCAAATCACCGTAACAGGCAACAACAGCGCCGCCATCCCCGCGTTCAAAGAGCAGAGGATCGTCCATCCCCTTTTAACGTCGTTCATCACTTGTCCTGCGATGATGGGGCCGACAAAAGTGCCGATCGAGAAGGTTATGTGGAACCTGGAGGGGGGGCAGGGGGGGTTGTTAGTGGAAAGGGGAAGGAAGGGAGAGGAAAGAGGGCATACATGCCGTAAGCGGCTGTTGGGGGTAGACCGGGAGTGAGGTTAACAACATGAGAGAGGTCTTGTAGGACTGGTGTGATAAAGATCGCCATCGAGCTGCCTGTGGGGAGTGAGTATTACCGTACTGTCAGCCGAGGTAGCCACGTGGAGGAGGGGAAAGGGGAGGGATTACCGAAGAGGGCGAGAAAGAAGATGAACAGCGGGAGAGGGCCTGGGGAAGTTTTTTGAGGGTAAGGACTTGGGTAACAAGGGGAGTGGAGAGCGGATAAGCGTACCTTTGATCAGTAGGAGAGCGTACGACGGGATCGACAGAACGACGCCGATTACGGCGATGGGCTTGGCTCCGAAGCGGTCAGATGCCTGCAACAAAAAAAAGGAAGTTCAACAAGCCGGAAGCTATGATAAAGAAAGCGAGTCTTGCTTACCCAACCAGCTACCGGCGACACGAACATGATGGGAACGATCGCACCGAGGAAGACGAGTCCAGCTCCCTGCGAAGAAAGGTGGTACTCGTTCTCCAGCCATAAAGTGAGTCCAGTATCTATTCAGAAACGCGTGTGTAAGCATCACATTTACCGCTGAAAGAAAATGGTTTCTCGCTCACCCAGGGTTCCACCAATGACTCCTCCATAGAACAACGCCAACGCAAAAGAAGCCAACGCTCGTGGGTTGACGAGCATGTCTAGGAACGCCGCGTAGTGCCGCGCCGTACCTTCGGTCGACTCTTTCTTTTCATCAGAAAGATCATCTTCTTGACCTCCTTCTACGTTTGCTTCGGGAGCCGGCGTCGTTGTTGGTGCTGACGTGGTTACGTTGACGGGGATACTGGTAGCGCTTGATGTGGTAGGTGATGTGGGCTCAGGCGTGTACCCCGGGGCTTCGAATCCTGGAATCTCGACTCCTTTTTGGATCCATTGGAGGGCGACGTGCTTCTCGACGATGAGGATTCGGAGCACGAGGTCGACGAACACTATCGTCCACACGCTGATTAGCCTAATCACATTGACCTTTGCAGAAGAGGAAAATAGGCTCACAAAGACACAAAGCGAAGACGAAGGGGCTTCTGTAGCCCATCCTTTCTGCGAGAATACCTCCGACAGGGGGACCGATGGCGTTGCCGACACTGAAACCGATCATGACCTTTGCACAGTTGAGGAGGTCAGCAATTGATCCAGTGGGGATCGGTTACAGCGGAGAAATAGAAGACTGCACCTGTCCCATCACTTCACCAATTCTGTGCTGAGGGACCGAATCTATGATGACCACCAGTCCTAGGATCCAGAGCATCGATCCGGACACTCCCCTTCAGGTTGCCCTTTTGTCAGCGTTTACACCGTCTTGAACCGCGAAAGCCACTCAGGGAAAGTGAAAGAAAACACGCACTGAAGGATCCTACTAGCCACCATTGCAGCATAGTTGCTTGTTTCCATGAAAAGCACAATGCCACCCATCATGAACACGAGTCCGAAGATGAGTGGCCCTCGCCTCGCGCGGATCTTGTGGCCGAGGTAAGAGATGGGAGGGGCGGACGCGATGAGCCCTGCTGAAACTGTTTTTCGGAGGAGTAAATGAATATGTGAGTGTTGATAGTGGGGGTAGAAGTAGAAATAGGGTGAGCGACGAACAGGCAGTGACGAGCCAGCCGGTCTTGGAGGAAATGGAGGTGTAGTTGAGGGCTTGGAGGCGGAAGGGGACGATAGGGACGATGAGAGAATACCCTGGATGAACGGTAGAAACCCGTTTGCTTAGCTTCTTGAAAAGTACAACCAAGGTGAAACTGTTAGACGAACCGGCGAGGTCCGTCATGATCCCTAGCCCGACCTGAGAGCCCCGTCGAGTAACCACGTCAGCGAGTGCTTGACATCTGAATGGGTAGACGAGCGAACCGTGAAGGAAATGAAGGCCGTTGAAGATCGGAGCCTCAAGAAGTAGGGAGGTCGGCCAGTTGTCTCCTTCGCGCTGGTGGGGTCACCGCGCTCGACATCTTTCGGGGCACGTTTCCAGAGTGTCATTGTCGTCGTGATGGGTCGACAAAGCAGCTTGAGAAAGTAAGAAGGAAAGGAAGAGAGAACACCCCTCGGGCACTTCAGGACATGTATATACAAATCAAAAGCGGAATGGAGTCATCCTCCGGCCAAGGAAGCGTCAAGGCCAAGGCCAGCGCCTGACGGGAAAGGAAGCCGCCGAGTAGCCGCGAGGAAGCCGAGCTGCGTTGCGCGCGGGTGCAGGGTGGATTGGGGACGAAAGAGGCGCGGTCGGGAATGGTCGGAGGGAGGGTAAGGAGGATTTGATGAAAAAGGCGTGAAGGAGAACAGAGGGCAACGTGGAGGCGCAATTGTGAGAACGATGCGCTCGCGCGCGGATACGTGGAGCGAGAGAACCAAAGCGAGGAACTAGGATGCCGTCTGCATTTGGTGCCCTGACATATTCATTTGGATAACCTGCTTAACCGGATCTCAAGCAGGCTAAAGAGTCTGGTACTGAACCTACCGGTGTCGGCGATGTCGTCAATCGGACACATCACTTCTGCTTTGTCCGCCTCCAAGTAGAGAAGCTCAAGGCCTACGCTTACGATCGAAAAGAACATTTCTTTTGCAAGTTCCGAGTCGATTAAAGAATTAGTTTCTGACTAAAGTCAGCTGCCAGCGAGCGGAAGGTCCGAGCGAGTGGATGTGGCAAACTAGTTGAGCCACGTCGGAGCTGAGCAGCAAGCAGGGAGTGACATCAACTTTTCACAAAGGATTGGCGACAAGAAGAAAGAGACAGAAGAAGAAAGGAAACAAAAGTAGTGTAAGAAAGGAGCTTCACAGGCTGTGCTTCGGCGCTCGACAGGAGCACACGGCCCAAGCACCGGGGGGTCCTGCAGCTCGCCAGCCTGCCAGACGTCGCTCCTCTCTGCCTGTCGCCCTTCCCGCCCGCCTTCCCCCCCTCACACCGCCTCATTCTATCCGATCCACTCCGGCCTCCTCGACCCCATAACTTGCACTAACTTGTGCCTACACCCGCGCCTGCCACCCGCCCGAGCCCTCCGTCGCCCCTCCCTTGTCCGAGACGCCATCACGCCCTCGTCAACCAGCTGACAGGAGACCATCTCTCGCCTGTCGCTCGATTTTTTTCTCTCGATCCACCATCGCCATCCTCTGGCTACTCTAGACGACGACGACGATGGTGACGGGTTCAGACGACGCCAGCGACTCGCACTCGCCCACGTCAGCCGCCGACTGGCCAGCGCCGTACTCCTTTCGTCGCCGGTCAACGCGGCAGGCATCCACCACCTCCCTCGCCTCGCCCGTCCTCGAGACCGCTACCACTTCCCTCGCCAACGCAGATGGCGGCAAAGAGAGGGACGAGGATGCGTCCTCGCTCTCGTCCTTGTCCGAGTCGGACGGCGACGGCG
>JALBUQ010000197.1:0-32461 GCA_024364755.1 Pseudohyphozyma bogoriensis
TTCGGGCCTTTGGGGAGCGTGTGGCACCACAGGGTCGTGATGCGAGCTGTGTGAGCGCTCTTAGGGTACAGTGAAGCGTCACTAAAAGCATTCCATCCGTTTCATTAGCTCTCCACTGGGCTCACAGGGGCGGAGAAACCTACATGTGCCAGCGCCAGAGACGCGAGTCGCCGGCGTCGAGCTCCTTCGGAGAAAGCGGCGTCTCGTGAAACCCGACATGAGTGCCACCAGCAAGGACCTGATCTTCCTTTGTACCAAAATGGTCTTTGGGCACCAAGCCCTTGCCCACGATCCGCCTGCATAGTCGTGGCGGTGTAAGCTCACTCCCTCTTTCCTCCCGTGTGTTTCAGTGACCATCCACTTACACATCAGGAGCTTCAGGAAGGTGAGTAGAGAAAGTCGCCGTAGGGATCGCGGAGGTAGCCTGTCTCGTGCCCGTGCCGCCGTGCACGCCTTGGGTCTTGGGATCGAAGCGCACGTTGAGCGCGTGCTGGCTCGTCGGAGTGAGGTCCTTCTGGCCCTTGACGACGACAAGTTTGTACTTGTAGACCGCGGTTTGAAGCTTGAGGAAAGTTGGCTCTATTCAAGAGGAAAAGCAGTCAGTCAGCATCAAATGGAGCTCGCCGTCGAGTTTGCGCCGAGCTTACCGTCGAGGTTGTTGACGTCGATGCCTTCGATGAAAGCACCGAATCCGGCAGAGCTTTCGACTGGAGTTACTTTGAACATTTTCGTATGTGGTAGGGACAGAAAAAGAGCTGATCCAGCGCTTCTCGTCGATAGAAGAGGGCCAGAGCCTCTCGGCCGAGAACGCTATCGACGGGTCGCGGCCGGGGACGGATTTTTCCCGTGTGGACCCGTTGACACGTGTAGGGCGCATCGTGAGGCACCCACTTGCCGTGATAACCGTCACCTACCCCAGATCTTGAGTATTTCCAACTGGGGTCTACGATGTGCCCGGAACACGCGCTACGTGACGCGGGACGGTTCGGCGGAGTTTCGGGCTCTGGGGTCATCGAGTCCGCGCGCCGCTAGGAGTGTTTTACCTTGAACCACAGCGTCTCGTCAGCATCCATTACTATGGAAAGTGGATCAAGACAGCTGTTTCAAGATCCAGCAACATCGTCAGAAGGTCCGCCAATCAAACGCCAGCGAAAGACTTTGGCTTGTGTGGCTTGTACGAAGAGGTGAGTGCGCTTGAGAGTGCTCCGAGGCGTAGACAGCGGCTAAGACGAGAAGGTAGGAAGATACGATGCGATAAGGAGACTCCAGTCTGTGGGGCATGCTCGAAACGCGGCGTCACCGAGCCTTGCTACCTGGCCGAAGAAAGCAGCAGCTCACAAGACAACTGTGGTGTGCCGGGGTATGTCAAGCACTTACCAGCATGCTACCTCCGCTGACTGATTGATGGCTATCAAGATGTTTATCTCACCGACTCGCCATGGAGAAGCGACTGGAGCGTCTTGAATCGTTGCTGGCACCATCACAACCCACGCCGCCGGAAGTCGGATGGACGGCAGGGGCGCCTTCAGACGCCCTTCCCGGGGCTGTGATTGAGTCTTTTTGGGCCGAGTCGACGCATGATGAATCCGACACCGAGGATGCGGCGCTGGCACTGGAGGACCTGGGTGCGTTCGTGTGTTTAGCTTGCCGCTTTCTTCTTGATAGAAATCTGACGAATCCTGACAGCGGGTGGAATCCGGATGGCTCGAGTGACTGCTCGAACCGGTGAGGCCGTAAGAAAAATATGAGACTAGTCTCTCCGGGTCGTCACTCAAGCCTTCATTTTCAGGACATGGTGCCGGTCGCGACCGCACGTGACGCCAACGGCGGACCCTCCGCCTCTCGTGCCGGGGGCTCTGTGCTGTCAACAAGAGACCAAAGCCGAAGTCGAGCCGCCCTCAACGAGATATACCAGACACTTCCCTTTTCCAAAGCGGTCACGGACTGGCTCGTCGTCCATTATTTCCAGGCCGTTGACTGGGGCTGGCACCGTTAGTCAATTCCTCTGTTCACTTGATTTTTTCTTGGTTGACATATGAAGAGTAGTGATTCACGAAAGCACCTTTATGGCCGAGTATCAAGAATTCAGCGCTCTCATGAACGACGGACGACGAGCCGAAATTGACCCGCTGTGGTTGTCGGTGTTGTGCTCGGTACGTGCTCCTCTCCTGCAGCTCGAAAGTTCAAAGCTTAAACACCTCCTTCGAATCAGGTACTAGCACTATCTATAACCAGCATTGATGCCGCAAGTCCTGACATACCCCTGTCCGAGGCGGATTTGAAGGACCTGCCACCGCCGCTCTTCGAATCCGCCCGAGCGGCGCTGGCGTGCGGCGATTGGTTGCGTCAACCTCGGTTCAGAGCGGTTCAGGTATGTATCCAAACTCACTGACGCACCTAAGTATGAGGCCTCATCCCTTGCCTTCAGGCCGTAGCTCTACTCGGGCCCCACCTCCTCTACTGCGGCGAACCGGAGTACGTGGCATTTGCTGAGTACGATCAAACTGTCAACCGCCACTGATGCATCTTCAAAGTGCGGTAGATACGCTGGCGACCTACACAAGTGGTGCAGTACGCCTCGTTCAGCAGCTTGGCTACCACCAGCTCGGTGCCGACCCCTCCGTGATGCCCGCCGTGGACCCTGCGTTTTCGGAGCGTGCCAGCACCAGAAGACGAGAAGTGACGATCTGCGTCACGTTCTCGATACTCATGCTGGACCAGATCATCTTCCGATATAAACCCATGCTGACTAGATCAGCCCGTGAGCAGTGTTTTTCTTGACTAGTGCGGACCCATCGTAGCTGACCAACGTATTGGGACAGTCATCACCGCCCTTCCGGGCAATTATGAAGATGGTGATCTTGCTGTAGACGGACTGGTGGAGCCGAGCCCTCAGTCCCAACTTACACTATACTCTCTGGAGGTGGGTGTGACGTTCCACTCGAAAGTTGCGCTGACTCCGCTAACATTCCACGACTTGTGCAGGCGCTGCGCTACGAAGTCGCCTTGGTCCAGCGGGAATACCACGAGCAGATCATTTCAAACCCGACGTTCGAGTACTCGACAGTACTGCGGCTTGATCAACAGATCCAGTCAGTACGCTCTCCCTTTTTATCTATAACGTCCTAAACGTGTATTCCCCAGTGGACTCCTGAATCAATACCCGATAAAAAAGGCTCCCGGTGATGAGCCTCAGCGGATGTTTTGGGCTCGCTCTCAAGCGCTCCTCAACATCTACATTCGGTTGATGAGGTTCCACAGGCCCTGTGAGTCTTTTCCCGACATGAATTCCTCTGAAAGTTGCTGATCTCTTTGATTATAACCAGTCATGACTCGTGGCTACCGAGACGTCAAGTATGCCAGATCGAAGGAAGTCTCCTTAGAGGCCGCTCGTGCGATCCTCCAATTGGAAAAGGCACTCTTGCAGTCGGGAGCTCCATTGCTGAGAGCTTGGTAAGTGATCATACTCATGAACCTTTTGAATCTATCTAATGTGTGGCATGCCTTCAGTTTCCACGTCGTCCACGTTCAAGTAAGCAGAACGCACAACATTGGCCATGCTCGCGCTATCCTCACTCACAATCGTTTCTTCCCTCAGGCCGCCGTCGTCGTCCTATTCCAGGATATCTGGTACAACTCAGCTCTTAAACCAACCACTTCTGCGGACGATAAGCAGCTCGTTTTGGACACCACGAAGTTCTTCAGCAAGTACCGCACCTCCGTCCGGCCGCAGGTGGCACGCGTGTCCTTGCAGAGCCTTCACGTCGTCCAGCTCCTGTTCCAGGCACTTCAGGAACAGTCCACCTTGTCTTCCGCTCAAATGTCGTAAGAACAAATCTATCTTCAAGGAAGACGATAAGCTAACTTCCCTTTCACGGCAGATACTCCAAGCTTCTCAAGCACATCGGCAACGCCGTGCGCAACCTGGAAGCCCACTCGCCTCCTCCTAATATCAGCCACTTGCCTTCCTTAAGGCCGAATACTAGAAGCCTTATTCTATCGCAGTCTGTCCAACTTTCCTTTTCCGATGGTCTGATCGGCACTGAACACGTGTCATCACGCAGAGACCCTTTGTTCAGCTTCGCGTCGAACCTCGAGCTACCGAGCCCTGCGACGGATGGACAAGCGCCCTTAGAGCTTGAATTTGGGTGGAATGATGTAGGAAATGACTGGGGAGTAGACTGGACCGGGTTGCTGCAACTTTGAGTAGCCGTTGCGGCGACAATTGCCCCTACCCTTCCTACTGAGGTCTCCAGGCTGAGCTGTGATGGAAGATTTGCGGTCTCGAACTGAGTTATTCAGAGTTTTCAGCTCCTACAATGTGCCCACGGCGACTGATTGCCCTATGCGATCCAAGCGTTCATCTCGTTCACTCGTATTCCGCCCACTCCTTGTCCTCCTCTCCACAAAGGTGAGCATATTCGTCCGGCCCGCGCTCACCCGTCCACCCTTGAGCAGCGAGGAATTTGTTGAACCTCTCGTCCTCCTCTCCGAGGTCACCGGAGATACTGTGGTGCCGTAACCAGTAGTCAGATAAACAGACACGTCATTGTGAGGATGAGGAAGATGGACGCACTCGTTGCGGATGAAGAAAAAGGAGATAATCATGCCAACGGCTCCAACAATTGCAGCCATGATCTAGAAACACACAGCTTCCTCGTCAGTAAGCGCGTTGCGGAGAAGAGGGAGGAAAAGGACGCACGAAAGGCCATCCAGTACCGACGTTGGTCCGGATGCGAAGAAACGTCTCGACGCCCACCACGGCCCCAATTTTACCAACTTGTCACATCATAGAAGTGAGCTTTCCAGCTTCAAGGCAGCAACAAGAGAGAAACGCACCAGCAGCAGAGAATCCATAGCAAGTTCCCCTCACGGGCGTCGCGTAAGACTCGGTCGAAACGAGGTTGAGCATACTTCCAGGACCAGCGTTCCCTACTGCCAGAAAGACGGCATAGAGAATCACAAAGCCCGGGACTGCAACACTCACAAGCTGATCAGCACTCTTCCCTCTTTCCCCAGTTCATCCATCAGCTTGAAAGAGCAAACGTACCCGTCTTCGCAGCTTTCTCGTAACACAACCCCAACACCAACCCAAACACCAAGTATCCACCAAATCCCGCAATCATCAAGTTCCTTGGTCCCATCGGCTTGACCAACGCCGCTCCAACGGGGACGCCCAGGAAAATGAGGACACCCCAGAGGAGCTGCCATTCCGCCGTGTCTTTGATGAGCACAGCGTGAGGCGCGTTCCAATCGGCTTGAATCACGTCCGAGATGACGTCTCCGGCGTAGATTGCGCTGCGAAAGGAGGAGGGGACGAGGAGAGACAAAGAGCGTGCCACGTCAGTGCTGAAGCGGGAGAGTGACGGAAGGAGAAAAGACGGACTTGGCGAGCCTGTGGAAGGAAGCGCGAATAGGTCAATCAATTTGAATCATCACTCTTGTACTCAAATGAGTAGGTGACGCACACAATGAACTCATTCAAGAACCAAGTCACGCTCGTGCCGATGAGCGATTTCCAGTAGTGCTTGGCCACGAGCGCGTAAGGAGGGTTGCTCTGCTCCGCAAACACAATCAGCCATGATTTTTCTAGTCTGCATCATCTAAAGGAGTGAGTTACCTTGATGGCATACTTGCGGTACAATCTTGAGTCGATCATGCGAATTCGGAAGAAGAAAACGATCACTGGCGGGATCAAGCTGGCGTGTCGTCGTGTGCCGTCAGTGAGCATCCTCGGGGCAATGCGGCGACCTAAAATGGGCGTACGAAAGTCCAAAAGTAACACGCCACATCGTGTTGTATCCCTGGGCCCAACTTTGCCGTCAGCAGTGATCACTGATGAGGCGGGAAGGGTCTCACCGTTGCGTTTGCGCCGGCAGCCTGGAAGACGATCAAATAAAGGATGCAGGCGAGCGGACCACCGAGGGAGAGAAAGCCGTTCTGAGTGAGTGTTATTGTCAGTACTTGTGACAGCAAGTATGGTGAAGGAAGGAAGATCGCACGGTAGTCATCACGAACCACGGCGCACGGTTCAGCGTCGTCTTTTCGTTGATCGCTTCGGAGGCGGCGGCGGAGCTACTCGGATACTCTCCTCCTGCAGTGGAGAGATCAGTACACTATTTTTAAAGCTTGGTTGAGATTCATGGCTCACCGACTCCAAATCCGACAAGACCACGGCAGATCTGCAGCCCATAATCAGTCTTTCTCCTTCCAGCATTCAGAGTAAGAAGAAAAAACCTACTGTCATCATCCAAAGGAAACCATGGTAGTTGTCACTCCCCCTGGTCGTAGAGATGATCAACACCGTTCCAAGAACGATGCAGAACGTCGAGACAATGATTCCTGCCTTTCGGCCGACACGGTCGCAAACAATTCCGATGCAGATCTGCCCCAGAATCGCACCGACGGCGAGTGCGGTGGACACTTGAGTCGCGTCCAGAGTGGTGTAGTTTTTGCCGTAGGCGTAGTTTCGGGTGAACATGAGGTTGGTGACTGGTGAAGGTGGGGAAGAGAGTAGCGATCAGTATGGAAGACACGTAGAGGTTGATGAAGGAGGACGATGGGATATCGGAGCTCACTGGACATGATGCTGTTTAGTGAAAATGGTGCAAATAATTAGTATAACAATTCGGTCTGAACTGGTCATTGGCTTGCAACTCTGCGGTTCGCGAGTAAAGCCGACGTTGCCCCGACGCCGAGACGAACGAAGCCACAGAAGGATTCCCTGCCCTCAAGCTTCGCCCGCGTACCACAGGGAGGCGAAGGGGGGTATGGAAGCAGAACAAACCTATTCTGTAAGCCATCACTGATCAGAGCGACACCTGAGGCGGCAATAGCGAGGCCACTCGAGAGCCTCTCCATCCGCCGGAACTTCGCGCGAGCCTGCTCGTCCGCTGCCGTCCTGCTGTCCGATGGCGCCGGCGATCCCGCTGTTTTCATGGCGATACTCATCGCGGGCACTCTCGAATGGGTTCAGACAAGAGAAAGAGAAGGAAAGAGTCAAGTTTCGACCCAAAGGGATCCTTCAACTCAACCCCGGCCGGACGGAACGCTTGCGGCGGCAGCATGCGTATTTTTAGCGAGAGCTCAAGGGCCAAGTGCGGTACCCCAGGCGGGATTCCCCAGGTTCGACTAGTTTTCGCAGTCACTCCGCAGACCAAAGTCGCAGAAAAATCGCAGGATCGATCGTGGTCGTTCTTGTTTTGCTTTGCCGGCAACTTGATTCTCGAAGGCGCCTTGTCGAGCGACATGTGTTGTCAGCGTCGTTGATGAGAGTCTGCAGGATGAAGCTGGAGCCGGAAGGCGGCTGGCTCAAGTGGCGCACACGAAAGTACGAAACGGCAGGGAAAAAAAAAGTGTTCTCTTACTGTGCCCGTAGGCACCCAAATGTTAGCCACGTGTAAATCAACGGGAGTGTGTCGGAGGACGCACCACTAGAGATCTGCAGCAACAGGGATTTAAGTGTATTTTACTAAAAACTAGTGCTGCTGATGGTCGCTGCGGTCAACTTGTCCTGGTCTCGTCCAGAATATGTCGACAGAGGCGGCGGTCAAGGGTGATCGGAAGTGAGAGCGTCGTCGCAGCGCCTTTCTGCCCAAGTCATCGAAGCCCCGGAGCATCGCAATCCGACGAAGTGCGACGTTGTCGAGAATGACCACAACACAATTAAGAGCGTTTTGGCTTTTCTTCCACCCTCAGACATCTAGCATGCCGACTCTTTAATGTGAGAAAGCTCCCACGAGCTTGACGCAACCACGTTGCCAGCAGGAGCTCGGCGAGGAGAGAGACGAAACCGAATGACAGATAACAACAAACACATTCAAACTCCATTCTCAAACAGATCTACTTTTTTGACCTTACAGACGCTCTTCAACTCCTCCCAACCCTCCTTTTCCTCCCAGACGATACGAGCCGGCACCATCAACCTCCCACCCTGCGACACCTTCCCTTCGCTCAGCAGTTGGGCAAGTACTGCAGTCACACCTATGTAGACAGAGTAGTCTCTAACGACTAGCTGAGAGACTCTGAGATGCGATGAGAGGAAAGGGTTGAGGAGAGAAAGTTTAGGGTGGAGGGCGAGACGGTCGAGAGCGGTACACGAGTTGTAAAACCGAGTGAGGAGGATTGGGTTGGGATCGAAGCTTTCCAACAGTGTCAGGGAAGTAAGATTAGAGGAGACGGCGTGGAGACTGAGAACGATGTTCGCGCTGTCGTATGGGAGGTAGATCGACAAAGTGGTGAGGGAGTGTCGACTGCTCTCGAGGATGGAAGCGAGAGTCCCTCCGACCTTGAGGCAATCATAGCCAAGACTCATCTCCACAAGTTGAATGTCAATATCGGCGATTGGATCAGGCGAGGAATCAAGCCCGTCGATCAGGTGCAGCCGCTTCAGCTCTGCCACGAAGAAAAAGCGTGTCAGCCAGTACCGCCTACGTCAAAGGAAAGTCGTACCGCTCAAAGCTGGCGAGGAAAAAAGAGTAGGCGAGAAGACAGATTCGCACATCTCGAAAAGATCGACTCCTCTCAGGTGGTTCAAAAGAGCCGTGCTGCTTGTCAGGGTGAATCCGGAAATGTACAGGTCCTCCGTGCGATACAGTCGAGGTGGAGTCGTCTTCAGCAGCCTGTCAATTTGAGTTTCGGAGTCAAAGTACATGCTTCTCCACAGGAGCATCTGCGAGGGTCGCGTCCAGCTGCGAGCTACCAACGCTGTCAAACAAAGCTGCTGTCGTCGCGCTCGGTCGTAGTACCAGTAGAACGAGTAGTACGACTCGACGGTACACTCCAAGATGTTGAGGAGAATTTCAGGCGGACAAGATTGGATCGTGGTCATCGTGCGAGCTCGGTGTAGGAGGTCCTTGTCGGTGGCGAGTGGTACGAGGTGCAGCTTGACGATAGAGGACGGCGGCTCTCGAGGGTGTAGATAGGAATTTGAAGACTAACTCGAGCTTCCTTTGGGGTAGTGTCGAAAGAAGTGGAGCGAGTGGTCAGAAGCAGAGTTGTCGCCTCCAAGTTCTCGCTCCAAGCCGCTCGCGCGACCTCCGGACTTCCGGGGCCTGCCCTCCACCACCCCTCGCGAAAGGCCACCGTCGACAAAGATAATAAATAGCAATTACTTGTGCTGGGAAAGAGTGTCTCGTTCACGCACGTCCACCATCACTTGCTACTCAAGAGCTTGGACACGCCCAGACCTCCGCCAGCGGGCTCTCGGACCTCGACGAGCGAGTGATGGGCGATGCTTGCCTGGCGGGCGGGCGCTTAAAAAGAGCTCATATCTCTTTTCTTCTCTCTTTATCTTAACTTTGATCGTCTGCATCTCTTTCTCTCCATTTCTGCCCCAATCTCCACTCAAAGAACCATGCACCGCCCCGCCTCACCAGCCTCATCCACGTCCTCCTCCTACTCCGACTTTGACGATGGGAATTCTCTGTTCTCTGGATTTTCAGAAGTGTCAACTGCGGCATCTTCGAGACCATCATCGCCGGAACCGCACCCAGCTCGACGATCCCGTCCTCCGGCGCTCCAAACCCCGACGCTGCACCTTCCACTAACGCTCCCGCCATCGCCCTACCCAAGACGGGAGGTCCAGTTGGAGGACCTAGTGCTTGAGAGTGACTTGCAAGGATATCCAGTCCATTTTGTGAAGCACGGATTGTACTCGATCGGTGCGTCCGTTCTCTCGCTTTCCGGGTCTTTCAGGAACAAGCTGACGTGGTGTGAGCAGGCCGACAACTCCTCAGCTCAGCACTTGCGACGTCGATCCACATTCCCCCGTCTCCAACTGCTCTTCAACACATCCTTTGCTCTCCATCGAAGCCTCTTCCAGGGCAGGAGTACTACCCTCCGACCCACATTCTCGCCATCACTCCTCCGAACCCATCCGCCCGAAAGCTGCTCGTGCCCGTCCACGGCCTCCTCTACGCTTTCCTCTCCCCAAAGCTCGAGTTCCTTTCATCCTCACCTTCGCTTCGACCGCCGCATTCGCATCTTCCCTCGACACCGCCCCCAACCACCCCGGACGGGACTTTCGCTCTGCCCGTCGTATCGCTCTCGCTCCCCTCGACATTGGCGTTCCCACTCCTTCAGTCCTATATCTACTCGCCAACCCCCTCCTCCCTTCTTTTTGCGCTCCTCCCTTCACCGGTTTCTGGCTCCGACCCCTCCGAAACCCCATCAGCGACGTCGCTCTCAGCTAACAGCACCACCACGTTGCTGCACCACATCCAGCTCATCCACGGGATGTGGGGGAACATCGTGGCACTAGAGATCAGTGATGACGATCTTTGGGAAGTAATGGAAGTTGCGTGGAAGTTGGTGATGGGGGCGTTGGCGAGGAAGGAGGCAGATAGAAGAAGGACGGTGTTGATGGAGGCGGTGAGGGGGCTTAGAGAGGGCGGAATGGACGTCGAGATGGAGGGCTCAGGCGTGTATAGAGCTTGAGCAGAAGGATATGTAGGCGCTTGTGATCGTACGGACGCTTCTTGTTGTACTTGAGCTCGATTGTACGAAACTGCACCAGTCTCGAGTCGTCAAGCGCCAGTTCGCGGAGCAGCATCTACGACGACCACTTGACATCTGATCCATCAACATTGGCAGAGAGACCAGAGAAGCAGACGATGTTCGTGGAAGACACCATCGAGGGCACTTTCATCCTGCACCTCTCCTCCTCGCTCTCGCCACGTAGCGCTCTCCCTTCCAAACCCAGTCGAAACAGAGGTCGAGGCTAGAGGGACGCCGTTACACCAGAAAGATGGAGAAAAGATGTGGAGCGAAGTGGGGGAAAGCACAAAAAGGGGGTGGAAAGGACGAGGGGAAGAGTGTTAGGTAAGAAGAGGGGAAGTAAACAAGTACGACGAAAGAAAGCAGCAGCCTGGGGGTGATAATCGGACCGAGGGGGAGAGCAGGAGTAGAGAGGAGGATCTAACGTGCGGGTTCTCTCGAGAGAGGAACGAGGCTTAGCAGCATCCGCCAGCCTGCTGCTGTCCGACCGCTGCCGCGCCGCCGACTTTCAGAGGTGCCTTGCCAGGTCCGGCCGTGACGGGGGCCGTCGCCATTCTGCTCATTCCCACCAATGGTCAGCTTGGCCGTTCTCCGCCGCCTTCACAAAACCTTGGAAGCCCGAACGCACCTGTCCTTGATCTGCTTCGCCATGGTCAAGAACGCCTGCTCGACGTTGGTCGCGTTCTTCGCACTCGTCTCGAGCATGCTGATGCCCAACCCGTCCGCAAACTCCTTCGCGACGCCGTACTCGACGACCTTCTTGTTGGTGAGGTCGCTCTTGTTGCCGACGAGGAGCTTGTTGACGCCCTCGCAGGCGTAGCGGTCAATCTCCTGGAGCCACTGCTTGACGTTGCTGAACGTGTCCGAGTCGGTCACGTCGTACACGACGATGATGCCGTGTGCGCCGCGGTAGTAGGAAGAGGTGATGGTGCGGAAGCGCTCCTGGCCTGCTGTGTCCCACTGGAGAGAGGTGCGAGGTGTCAGCGTCAGCTCTGCTCGGAACGCGGGGGTCCTGTGCGAGTCCTCCGACAACCGCTCCAGCATCACTCCTGCGCCTCCTCCACCCACATTCACCCGGCCACTGCCCTTGTCCACCACCTGCCGCCACGCAACGAACGTCGCGCGCGGCCCTGCGTTGACGCCCCCCAATCTTCGCCACCCAGCACCTGCGTGCTCTCCCAACGTACGCAACGCGCGTCCGCCCGTCGCTTCCTTCCCTCCAGTCCCACCCAGCGGTACCTATGAGTCCAGAGAGTCGAACAGAGGCGGCAGGAAGCGGGGTGGGAGGGCAGGGAAGAGAGGAGCGTCGTGGAGGGGATCGAAGGTGCGCAAGGGGAGAGGGGGGCCTCGGCGTGGCCAAGGTGCGGTCGCGCGTGCGTCCGAACGTATCCCAGGATGATCCACAACTGGCCAGCATGCACCACCATGCAATCCAAACTCCGTAGCCATCGCAAAGAGCACGCCGCCGCGTCCGGAAGAAGTCGACTCACAATCTGGAGCTTGACCGTCTTGCCCTCGAGCTCGATGGTGCGGATCTTGAAGTCGACACCGATGGTCGAGATGTACGACTCGGTGTAGGTGTCGTCCGCGAATCGGAGGAGCAGACACGACTTGCCGACTCCAGAGTCACCGATCAGGAGGAGCTGGGTTCCGTCGGAGGAGCGTGTGTCAGCGGCCTGACACGACGCTACCGCGACGAGCAGCAGTACACAACTACACATACCTTGAAGAGAAAATCGTACTCGGGAGAACTTCCTGTGGCCATCTCTGAGGATTTCTAGATTGATTGGACGGTAGGAGGACGAGGCTGAAGAGTGGCAAGCGCGGAGGTGGGAGGGATCAAGGCGAAAGGAGCCAAACGCGCAGAAGTGTCAGCCTTCTACTCATAGTGACACTTCGCATCACCTCCTTCCTCATGAGCACCTATACTTACAAGGTGATGGAAGTTGTGGGAGTGGGAGAAGAGTGGAAGGAAGGAGGGACGGACAGAGGACGAGCGCTGTTGACTGACGCGCGCCCAAGTTTTGTAATGCTGAATACAAAGTGAATCTCTCGAATACAAACTTCCTGATCCTAATTTCTCACGACCTACAGCGCTCTCGCCATCCTCCCCCTTCAGTCACTTCTCGCATCAGTCTCAACATGTTCTCAAACGACGAACCCCGATCCATTATTCCGAGTTCTCCCAGTGTCGCTTTTGCTCCTTGGGCTCCCTCGCACGCCTTCAACGTTTCCACTGCCGCTCGCATCCGCACCTCAAGCGCGCGCCTCGAAGCGCTCCTGCATTAGACGCAGGCGCTCGAAACATGGCTAGGAATAAACACTGGTACAGACGACAGCGAATAGAAAAGTCATGGGTTTGCTGGAGACGAGCGAGGAGGAGCTCGAGCGCGTCAAGGGGACGGGCGGCCGTCGTGCGCGAGTCGAAGGGGACGCAGCACACGATAGAGCGTCTTGTGAGGCTGTGAGTGCCCATGCTTTACTTTTCACACCACCTACAATCTTTTTGAAGCTGACCGTGTTCTCCCGCCCTCCCGCCCGCGCCTCCGCCGTTCTTCACGCCATTGTTGATCAACAAACAACGATCCACGGCGCGCGAATGCCGTTCTTAGGGAAACCTTCAAACTTTCCATGACGAGAAAGACGAGTCAGCTGTTCTTCTCCTTGACGTGTTGGGATTGGCAGTGTTCTGCTGTTCAGGAGACGTCTCTTAGACACCATTCGAGGTGCTGGGCCTGGCTCGTGATGCTAATCAGGGTAAGGGTAAAGAGATGATGGCAGATACAGCAAGGGTACGACTACAGAAACTTCAATAAAACATGCACGTCGTTCATGCATACTTGGCGACATCCTCGGCGGTCGGTCCAGACGGCACGTCGGTCGAGGCGAGGTTGCACTGCCAGAACGCGCGCTGCTCCTCAGGCTTGAACGCCCCCGTGATGGTGCTGTGCGAGGAAAGAACTTGATCAGCTTCACGGTAGTCAAAATGGAGATCAATCTGAAACGCACTGCAAGACACCACGGTTGTGGAACAGCGCAAGGTCGTTCGGTCGCCAGTCGTGCGTGTACACGAGGTGCGGCGCGATCCCTGGTCGCTGCATGCTGTACACGAGCTCACGGACCTGCTTGAGGTCTGTGATGTGGGCTCCGTCGGGGTACAGGGCGTCTGGAGTGGCTTCCGTGCCGGCTGGGAGGGGGTCAATGATCTGTGTTGGGCGCAGTGAGGTCAGTTGCGTGGGATGTGGTGGATGGATACGTGGGAGGGACGTACGAGGGTCTCGATGCCGGAGGGGTGGACTTGGAGGTGAAGGTTTCCGTTTTTCTCGTTCTTCCAGACCTGTAATAGTGCAAGAGGTGAGTAAGGCCGCGTCACAAACGAAAACTGAGGAGGGGAGGCACGCACCATGGGGTACGTCTTGATCTTGTCCTCGCTCCATGGCGGGAGGTCTTCGCGGGGTACCTCCAAGCCATCCGACTCGATTCCGAGACCGGTGCTGAATGCTTTCGCGGGGGTCATCCAGACGTAGGGGTGTGGGGAGTATTGGACCTGTCGCGGTGGAAAATGGTTCAAGTTAGCGTCTGGAATGGGCAGAAGTGGTGGAGCGTCCGAGATGTACCTTGGTCCTGACAAAGGGGGAAACGAATATCAGCACCAGGCCTGTCTCACACAAGAAAACACTACACACCTGATGGCAAGGCTCTTCATGGGTGCCGACAGCTGGTCAAACATGATCTTCCCACTAACGAAGCTCGTCCCACCGAGCGACACCTCGAGTTCGTCGCCCGTCCCGTCGTCGTACCGCACCGTCTGCTTGGGACCCTGGGGTACACTGAGTCCATAGAGAGTCGTGACTTTTGGTGGATCACGCTCGTAAAGCGCTGCATCCATCTGTGTTGCGCCAGAAACCACACCACGTCAGCTCCGCCACCCTCCCCTCGAAAGAGAAACCACAGCGACTCACGTGCCACCTATAGAACCTCGTCAACCCATTCGCCGACTCCTCATCCGACAATACACTCTTGTGAAAAGTCTGGTGACTAGGATGCTTGAGCTTCGTCCCGACCGGCAAGCCCTGGAGGATCTCGGGGTCGTTGCAAGGGCCATTCCCGATGAGCTGGACCGGCGTGCCAGGGATGTTCTTGAGGTCGGGGTGGAGGATGGATTTCGGTGCAGGCTTCCCGTCGGAGGATTTGCCGTGGCCGTATTCGAGAGCCAAGGGGTCGAAAGCGAGGGTGAGGGCGTATTGGCCTGCTGGGGTGAGGTGAACGTCGGGGAAGACGACGACGGAGTGGTTGTAGAGGAGGGTTTGGATCCTGAGTGGTGTCACAGGAAGGTTAGCACAGGTTGCTCCTATCTACAACAGGTAACAGAGCACTCACTCCTCGAACTCTTCTGGCGAGATCTTGTTGATATCCTTGACGCCCTCGACGACCACACCGAAGCCCTCCTCCTTCAACAAGGGAGATGCAGAGGCTGTATAAAATGCCCACAAAGCAGCGGTCAACACCGATCCTATAAACCGACAGCCGGAACAGACGCGACAGGAAACGCACCAGGGTAAGCAAGTGGCGAAGTGCGGAGAAGAGGACCACGTGTGGCGACCATGGTGGCGAGCGATCGAGTCTGAGTAGCGAGGCGGCGGAGGGAGGTGAGAGCTGTAGTCGTGAACAAGGACATAGAAAGAAGAGAAGGAGAAGGAGCGAGCTGAGCCTTTTATGTAGGAGCCCGAAAGAAGGAGATAACGCGTCAAGAGTCTAGTACCCCGTTGGCGTCCGGCCGCCCAGTCCGAAGCGCGTGTTGGGGCGGCCGAAAAACGCGATGGAGCCCGACGGGGTTTCCCGTTGCACCCATGCTGCTGGCCAGCTTGTAGATACTTTTATTTGCTGTCGTTTTATGCACAGAGGCAGAGTTGCCTCCTCGTTGAGAGCCCGACGTAAGGGAGGTAGCGTTGCCAAGGGCCGAAGCCAGCAAGCAAATTGTCACATTTACACCATTGGACCGAGAAAATAGGCGCTATGATCCTTTAGGCTAATTAAACAGGTCAACTGCTGTGCAAAGACCAAGAACGGCAATACCAACGTACGGGTTGCGCACCACACCGTGCGAGTACAGTAGGAGAGCCACGTGGTCCAGCCCTGAGAGCTTGCCTCAAGTCCGCGGATTCTGACCGTCGAATCTGACGGCACCCCGCGCACTGGCCCTGTTTCGCTCTACTTTCTTCCCCATTCACCGGCAAACTTTGCACGACCATGGCACCACCAAAAAAAGACCGACGACAGCGTTCGTCCTTTCGCCCCTCCTCCTGCCCATCCTCCACTAACCCGTCTCTTGCTACAGCACAAAGAGCAGCCGCGCTCCTCCCGCTCGTCGACTCGGACTGGATCTCTCGACGCGTCAAGCGACACCTCAACGACCTCGAGAAGAGTAACTACACCGAGAGCTCGGGTGGAGCAAGTGGAGGAGGACTGGGCGGAGCAGGAGCGGGAACGGGGGAGGAAGGCGAGGAGATGGAGAAGAGGGAGAGAGGGGCCGGGTTGGGCATGAGTATGGACGATGGTGAGCCTTGCTTTCGGTACTCTTTTTGGGAAGATGTGATTGGTGGAAATGAGGCCATTGAAGGCGACCTCGATGGCGGTGCTCGGCTCGTTCCGACCTACGAGGCGGAAGCAAACAAACGCAAAGGTCGACCGGGGACTGAGCTGACTATCATTCTCTATTGACCTCACTGCACTTTGAATCGCAACTTTGCACAGGCTCATCGCGATCCCGGAAAAAGAAGTCGAGCATGGCCGTGCGCAACCTCCTCCTCTACCGCAAGACGCTCGCCAACCTCGTCGATGAATCCGTTTCGTCCTATCCTTTCTCTTCCTCTCCGCAACCCCTATTAACTCGCAACACACTCACAGAACCTCTCACCTTCCTCCTCCCTCCTCCCCTCCACCTCCACCTCCTCCAAGCTCCCCCCACCGCCAAAACACCACTACCTCACCGCCGTCGCCCCACCTTCGTCAAAACCCCCACTCAACCTCTGCTCCGTGTGTGGGTACAAGCCGAATTACACGTGCTTGAGGTGTGGGCTGTGGGTGTGTGATTTGGGGTGCAAGGGCGTGCACGATGAGACGAGGTGCGAGCGGCGATAGAGGTTGAGGAGAAGAGTGCGTTTCATTATTAAGGGGAAAAGGGACGGGGACGGGGATAGTGATGGTGCAAAGTGACGGGAACAGCTGGCGCGTTTGGAGGAGTAAACTGGGAACGAACAACGATCTCTCGTCCCCTGCGCTCTCTTCGTCTTGGGACTCACCCCGATCTCACCTCTCACCACACTCCCTACCGACATACGGAACAAACAACAACAACATCATCATCCTCGTTTCCTCTACCCCGGCTCTCCTCTACTCGACCCTCGCCAGATCCACCAACCCCTTCAACACACCTCTCATCTCCTCCAACCTTGCCACCGCCTCCGCCTTCAATTCTGCCGCTGTCGGCCCTCCTCCTCCCCCACCACCCGCAACGCCTGGAGTACCTTCTCTTCCGGCGGGATTGGCGTTGGGCCCAGAGGAAGAGGGCGCGGTAGGAGCGTGGGGACGCGGGTTGGCGGATCGGGTTGAGAGGGAGATGATGTAGGATGTTGGGTCGAGGGGGTGGGCGGAGAGTTCGGACTGTAGGGGGATAGAGGGAGGAAACTGGTGTTAATAAGGAGCTTTTGCATGTTGTACGATCCCACTTCACCGCCTCTCGTCCCACAAGACGAACAACCACGTGTCTTCGCTCCAAAAACAATCACTCACCTCAAACACCCTGAACACCTCAGCTGTAACCACCCCTCTCACCCATCTCATCCCTCTCTCGACTCTCACCCCTCTCTTCTTGTACCCCAACGCCGAGACGAGGGCGAAAGGATCGCCTTCAGCGATAGGCGCTTCGATGAGCGACCGCGAGAGGATGTGCGGCGAGAGCCGGACCGGGTCAGGTTTTTGGAGGACTTGCATTGACCTTGTGTGAAGTATTTTGGTGAGCTGTTGGGGGAGTTTTAAATGAGAAGAGGGAACGGACGGACCAAAGGGGTTTGGAGGAGGGCGAGGAGAAGAGGGTCCGACGGAGGCGGAGGACGGACTCGTCTGGTGGGTGAGTGTCGCTCACTGAACGATTCACGTTCAACGTATTCACAAAACGCGAGATAGTTGATCAGCTTCCCGCTCTTTCTCGCTTGCACGACTCGTTACGCATATCCATCAACACGGCAACTCCCAAAAGGAAACCAAAGCTCACCGCTCCCGCCGGCTCCGACTCTCTCGAATATAGTCTCTACGAGCTCGTATCCCTGTCCTTGTTCTGCTGCTGCCGAGAGCCGCTCGACGAGTGCAGGATGGAGCGAGGCAGGCAGGGTGCCGAGAAGAGAGAGGTGCGTTGAGGCCTGTTTGGGATGGGACGAGAGAAGATTAGAGCTGGAAGGAGGGAAGTTGTTGTAGAGCATACCATCTTAGATTAGTGTGAAGACTGCTCCTGCCGATCGTGCGAGAAATGAGGGCTAGCTGCGTTCCAGCAGGGCGAAGTTGAAGGTCAACCCAGGCGAAGCGCGCAAGGCTGGGTTGGCTTCCTCCCACATTCTTCGTCCGACCTCAATTTCTCTCTACAGCTATCTATCGGTCTACACCGACTCTCTAATCCGACACGACACGACCAGGCAGAACTCGTCCCTGCTCCCTTGACCCGGGCAGCTCGTCATCGCCGTTCCTCCGAGCTCCTCACCTCCGAATCCACACACAACTCGCGCGCGGTTCCAGCAGCGATTCGGCAGGCGTAAACTTTCGCACACAATTTGTAGAGACTTCCTCCGGCACTTGCTGTACCGGCACCGATCGCTTCGCCTTTATCCACGTCTACTAGCTCGCGGCTGGCGTTCGCAACGAGTCCGAGGAACGCGCCCATCGTCGTAACTATAGCAACAACAGTCTCTTAAACCTCGCTATCTATTTTCCGTATCTTTAACTCTACTTCGACTTCTTCCATTCCTTCCCTGCTCACCGTCCCACCCGTTTCCAGCGCACCACCACCCAAACAACACCTCATGCTCCCCTCGACCCATCGCCCATCCTACGACGATGACAAGCACCACAAACGGCGTCTCTCCCTCCATTCCTCATTCACTACCCTCGCCCGGCGATTCATCAACGACCCGAAACTCCTCCTTACGCCTCAGTACCGCGCGCATGCCGTCGGAGGCGCGCTGTTTGTGGTGCTCATCATCGTGTGGATTGGCGGTGGGCTTGGGGGCAGGGGAGAGCTGCTGGTCGAGCCGCTGAACTTGAAGGGCGAGGCGACGAATTGGGGAGAGTGAGTGCCAACCTTCATTTGAGCTGAAAGGATAGTGAAGCTAAACATGGACACCCGAACAGCTACGTCGCACTAGGCCACGCGCGCGCCAAAGTCCTCTCCTCGACGCCTCCCTCCTACGCAGACCTAGGCGACAAATGGGTCGGCGGCTCAGGCCCGCTCTACCACTCTCGCTCTCTCCCCTTTTCGTCAACCTCGCGCGACGGGATCGACGAAGCTGTTGCGAAGAAGAGCTCCGTTCGGAGGACTGGAGGAGGGTTCGAGAGCGGGCGACATGGAGTGCTTGGGGGCGCGAGTGTTGAGTGGAGTGCGGGCGTGGTGGGGATGGGAAGGTGGTTGGGGGATAGAGTGGACATGATGAAGGATAGTGGGAAGCGGCAGAAGCGGGCTGAGGAGGGGGACGACGAAGGCGTGGAGGCGGTCGAGCTGGAGGAAGCGGGGAGCAGTCCCGCTCGCCGCGCGCTCTCGGACCACATCCTCAACCACGCGTGGCTCTACCTAGACGAGGAGGACGAGACCAACACGAAGAAGATGCTAGCTAAAGCGGAGAAGGACGGCACGGTCAACACGTTGCCCTTGAGGGATCGCGTGAGGGGCGATGCAGCGTTGAGGAGGGAGGCGAGTGTCGGCTGGAGCAGAATCTTTGCGGCCATGGAAGGGGAGACGGGAAAGAGTGCGTTGGAGGTCGCAGTGGAGAAGCTGGTGAGGAGAGCGCCGGTCGTGGTGTTTGGGTTGACGACTTGTCCGTGAGTAACTGTTCTCCACCTGCTTCTTTCAGGACAGGCGCTGACGTGGCCGTTTTGGTTTTTGCTGGATGACGCGCACACAGTCACTCGCAGCGGGCGAAAGATTTGCTGCAGAAGTACAACCTTTCTCCAGCGCCGTATTTTGTCGAGGTCGATCTTCGCCGTAAGTCGAGGTCACGTTTCCCTCTCTCCTCTGCCTGGGCTGCCGCTCGGTTAACCGTCCGCGACAAATCCGCTCTACGGCTCGCTAACTCGCCTATCTCTTTTGCTTCCACCCACCCTTCCCTCTACCGGAATTCAACCAAATCTGCCGGATCAATACCCCTCTGCCGATCCCGTATCCGACCAAATCCAACCCACCCAGCCGACGCGGCGAACCTCAAGAAACTCCTCGCGCGTAAGACGGGCCACTCGACTTTCCCCAACATCATTCTTGGGAGCAAGAGTATTGGCGGTGCGGACGATTTAGAGAAGCTGGAGAGGGAGGGAGAGTTCGAGATAGTGTTGAAGGAGAGCGGGGTGGAGATTCATGGACGGTGACGTGGGGTCTTAGGGAGGTAGATGGTCTTTGTGGGAAGCGAATAGAGGTTATCGCACGGTAACATTATTGCTATTATTTTTCAATCTCGTAAGCTGCGATACGGAGGTTTGTTGGGGGGGAAAGACAGGGAAACGCTCAGGCATCCCGGCAACCCGGATCGGCAGCTGATCACCGCCGACGGCTCGCTCGCTCGCAGTGGCGCGTATTTCTCGGACAGGGATAAGTGGAGGAGGGCGGTGGGCGTGGGGACGACGACAAGGCGAAGCAAAGACCTGGTCGTGTGAGCCAAGCAGCAGGGCAAGCTTGGAGAGTCTAGCCTTGCGTACAGAGCCATCGATGGACCCGTTGCTGGGCTAGAAGGATGGGGGGCCACGTCGCGTGTGGTGTGGACGCGGCCGCGAACACGGACAAAAGTTCAACGCGGCGCTGAACTTTCCGGTCCATTTTGCGCCCTCGCTTCCCCTCCGTCCCCTCCTTCTTCCCTTCCTTCCCTATTCTGTCTCTCCTTTTTATACATACCATGTCCCCGGCACTCGGCATCGCGTCGCTCTCGTTGGGATCGTTTGAGCACCACTCGTTGCCCGCCAAGTTGGCAGCGGCGGCAGCAGCGGGGTTCGACAACATTGAGCTGTTTGACAACGACTGGTGCGTTCCCTCTTGTTTCTGACGGTCACTTCAGGTTATCCTAACACTCTACTGTCATCTCCAGGTTCGAGTACCGCGACTCGTACGCCAAAGCGCACTCCCTCCCTCCCTCGACACACGAAGGCGACGCCACCTCCCTAATCGCCGCCGGCGCCCTCGGCGAGCTGTTCAAGTCGTTCGGCCTCGCCGTCTCTTGCTGGCAGCCTCTCCGAAACTTTGAAGGCTTCGTCGACCCGGAAGAGAAAGCCAAGAGTCGCGCGTACGCGAAGGGGATTCTCGACATCTGCCCTTTGGTGGGCACGGAACTCTTGCTGTGCTGCACGACGTCGACGGGCGCGCCCAAGACCAGTGGGGAGCTCGAGGCGTGCGTTGAGGATTTGAGGTGGTTGGCTGATGAGGCGGCAAAGTATGATCCTCCCATCCGTATCATGTGAGTTTGTGATTTCTTCTCGTGGTCGATGGAGGGGGCGAGAGTTCGGCTTTCCGCCGTGTGGTCTGGCGGTGGAGCCTAGAGTTTGTCTCCGGGCGGCGCGCTGACGAGCTTTCTCTCCCTTTCCTTTCCGGTGTCTTTTTATTCTTGAAACGCTTTAAACGACAACAGGTACGAAGGATTGAGCTTCGCTGCTCACAGGAGAAGATGGCAGGACGCGTGGGAGGTCGTCGAGGCGGTCAACAGGCCAAACATCGGCGTACGTCTCCTCCGGTCCCTATCTTTCCGCGCCTTTCTAACCACGGACACTATTATTGTTCACCATCTCAAACAGCTTTGCCTCGATTCATTCAACACTCTCGCACTCGAATGGGCCGACCCTTACAACGCATCCGGCAAGCTCTCCCCCGAAGTCGACGACAAGCTCGCCGCCAACATGGCCGAACTCGTGGCCCGCGTCCCCGGCGACAAAATCTTTTTCTACCAAGTCGCCGACGGACGATTTATGAACCCTCCAATGACCCTCCCTACCGACCCCTCCATCCCTCCAATCCGTCCTTGGTCCCGAGGGAACCGCCTGTTCCCACTAGAGAAGGAATTGGGCGCGTACCTTCCCGTCGACACTTTCTCGGACGCGGTCGTCAAAACGGGGTACAAGGGTCCGTGGTCGTTGGAGGTGTTTAATGATAGCTTGGCCGAGGTGGGAGAGCAGGTCCCGAAGAAGCATGCGGAGAGGGGGTTCAAGGGGCTCAAGTTGGCGGCGGAGCAGTCGTACGCGAGGGTCAACGGTGGTGCGTTGATGCTTTCCTCTAAGTAAGTAGCGACGAAATACTAATCTTTTGTTTACAGCTACTGCCGCATCAAAGTTGTAAATGGCCTTCCCATCAGGCCAGGCATATCGTGTTTCTTCTTCCGCTCTTGTACGAAAATACGGTCCTCCTTCAGTACCGGTCATCGAGTAGTTCGCAATTTGCATAGAATCACATTACGTGGAAGTGTTCGTACCAATAGTTTGTTTTGCTCCTTTTTTGTGAGAGGACTGAAGAAGCGCGTCGAAAAGGAGGAATGATTACCCTCCCTTCCCGGAGACCCGGCAACTCGAAATAATAGCCGGGCGCCACGTCACCGCTTGAAGTGCTCACTGCTCGATTGGCTTACAAATGAGTGAGTGCCGGAAAGATCGGCCTGTAGTCCTCACTGCTTTGCTTTTTTGTATTTTTTCACGGCGAGATTGTCCAGTACTGTGGGAACTGCTTCTGTACCGTCATGAAGCCAAGGCACGAGTCAATGGATTGGGTATTAACAGCACGTCTGTATGTGTGTGCAAGCAAAAATTAAATGAGGATACTATGCAAGCTATATAAAGAATGGTCATGAAGGGTTTGCACATGTTAATGGTGAGTTAGGGTTCTTATCCTGCTTCGAGCGGGGGGAGTGAGTGGAGCCTTCACAAAAGACGTTAACCCAGACTCCTGGACTCACGTCTGCCTCCAGGCGAGTCAAAAAGTGGGGAAATGGTCCGTCTGCACTATCGGCTTCAGCTCTCCCTTATCAGAGATACGAGAGCAATCTACCAACTCACGACTGAGGCAGCCCCGCCGCCGGAGGGGGCCGAAGCTTGAGGCACTTGACGACGTGTCTCACAAGCTTCTCCCGTTCCCATTGCGGTCCGTTCCGCTTCTTGACTTCCACCGTGCTCGAGCACTTCATGCACGACACGTTGACGACCAGAGTGTTGCGGGACGCGTCGGGGGATCGAGGGGCAGAGTTGTATTGAGCTTCGAGGGCTTCGAACCACCCGTCGTGGGCGACCATGTTTTGGTACACGGGAAAACAGCCCTTGATCTCGTCCTGTAGGAGATGAGATTCCGTTACCTTTTGTTTTGGACTCCGGACTCCTGAGAGAGCAGTAAAACTCACCTCGGTGGGAGGAGCCTGTTGCCAGCACGCGTGAATGAGCAATCTTGATCATGGCGGAGGAGAACGCAGACATCGCACCGAGACACTGCTATTGGACATGTTGGTTGACCTGGATAGGCTGAGCGGGGCCGAAAGCGGCTCGCTGTAGTTAGGAGCTAGGTCCAGCTGCTGTACAAGACCACGTGTCAGCCATGTCGACGCGCAATCTTGTGATCATGACGTACCCGCTGTGGAGGAGATGCTGGAGAAGGATGCCCAAAGTTTGGCGGAGACTGGGATAGCCGGGGGGATGGCGCAACGGGTGTCGCTCCTTCATGGTAGAAGAATGGGTCGACCGCGTTGGTGCCTGGCGGGATGGGAAGTCCTTCGAGACCGAGGTAAGGAGTGTAGCCCATATTGCTGCTTGCAGGTGTCACTGTGCATTTTTGTCTCGTTAATTCATCGAATCAGAAAAAAGATGAAGGTAGTCTGCCTCACTCGGAAGATAATGGCCCTCGGAGCTCAAGGGGTCGGGGGGAAAGGCCAGGGGAGCGCCAGGCGGCGGAGGAAGGGGTATGTGCTGCGGTGACTACATCAAAGAAGATCAGACTTCCGAGAAGAAAACCCAGACATGTCTGTCGGGCCTTGCGTACCCGTGGTGCGGTTGTGGCGTTGTCGTGTTCCAGTGGCCAGCTCGCTTCTAGCTCAGCCCACGCTTCGGAAATGGCGACTCGCTTATCCTCTGATGTCAGAGGAGCCAGAAAGGACTGAATATACTTTCTTATGGGGTGTTCAGTGGACTGCGCGGAAGAAATGTGTTCACCCCGTCGGTGGTGTTAGCATTGACACGTAGAGAGCTGGGCGCGGGCGTACCGAGGCGGGGAGACCATCGTGATGCGCTTTGTGTACGTAAACAGGCTGTGGGGATGAAATCTGACTGTGAGGGTAGGAGCTGGGTGAGAAGTGCGCCTGATGGGGCAAGTCGTGCTGTGCTCCTGCCTTCGGTGCCCCCGGATCGTCAGTCTCACCGCTTCATTTTACGACGACAAGGTCAATCGTACGTACCATACGCATCCTTCCTTGAGGCTGTATCACATGAGAGGTCCAAGGGATTGATGACAACCAAGAGTTTGCCACATCATCTGACTAGGAACCCGCGTGCGAATTTGTGCTCGTGAGCTTGCGGCGCACCCCTCTCGATAACCAAAAAGCAGACTCACGCCTACCTCGCCTGATCTCGATAAGTCTGGAGGACTCTGATTAGGGCTTTCTGCCGTATGTGGTCTGCGATAGAAGCAGTTAGCACCATGTCCGCCACTGGGGCTCGCGGAAACTCCAGCGTCGTTCAACGGCCAGACGACCACGGCGGCGGACCCTCTGCGACTCGCTCAAACACTCACCGTATATTTGAGACAGCGTATTGTCCAGATAGTGGAGCAGGAAAGTAGGTGGCGAAACTCTGACCGTCTCGCGCCTGGCCTTGCCTTTCCCCCACACCTTCGCGAGACATGCTCCCAGTCCCGTTGGTGCGGCGCGGCGGCGACAGTTCGTCCGCTCGAGCACGACAGCTACGAGATGGGCGGGAGAAGGGAGGAGCGCGAGATGATGCAAAAAGTTGGTGATGTGTAAAAGAGAGGAGAGCAAGTGTGTGGTGCTCCCGCAGAGTCAACAAGGTTATTGCGTAGGGGTTCACGAACCTGAGCATACTTGGTTGAGGCTCTAACTTCGCTGGACCAGGCGGGGCTCCAAACATGTAAAGGCGACGCAAGCGTCGCACAAGCGAGCACAAAGTGACACTATCGAGAGGAGCGTTAGACTTTGAGAGGCTACTCCGCCCAGGCAGCTACTCGGAGAGATAACCGCTCCGCGCCTTGCCACGTCAGTGGAAGAGGCGCCGGCAACCAGTACACACTCCTCAATGGGCTGACCCGATAGAAGTACTGGAAAGTTTATACTCTTTAGATGCTTCGAAGCCAAGTTTTCAGGTAAGAAAAGGTGAGCGTGTCGAAAGAAGACGGCATCTCGTCCAGCTTCTGCTGACGTCGATACTATCGTACGACTCTCTTCTGCACAGAAGGTCGTATCGTACCCGGACTGCGTTGGAAGAAAAGTTCTTCAAAGATTGATTTCACCTATTTAAAGAACAGAAGAAGCCTAAAGTCCGGTCTTAGGGCTCCCACGTAGCTCGGCGAGGGCCTAACTCAAGACGACCCCTTGGCATACACCAAATACACCACCCACGCCACCACAGTCATCGCCACTCCGACTCCCAGTCCGGCCCACGTCCACCTTTTTGAGCTCTGCATCAACCACCCTCCGTATTCTTCCCTCTCCCCTGCGTCGATCTTCTCTCGCTCAGCTTTGATCACACGAGCGGGAGAGGAGAGCATGCCTTCCAGACGAAGGCGGTCTAGAAGGACGTAGGAGAGACCGATGAAGAAGTCGAAAGCTTTAAGAGCGAAGAAGAAGTAGAAGACGTTGTCGTACCTGAGATTTACAGAACACGTCAGCGGGTGGGGGTGTTTGCGGCGGAGAAAAGGAAGGACTCACGAGTGCTTCCCAGGAGGACTACGGTCTTGGATAGCACCAGTACTGGTTACAATGATGACATGTCCAGAGTTGATGAAGGCTGGGGCAATAATTGGCTGTCAGACACGATCTGTTGCTCCGAAAGACAGGTCGGGACGGGCGGACCTTGGAAAGCGCCCTGCGCCGTCCCGATGTACGCGAGGTTTGTGACCATCAACGGAATAGAGATAGTAAAAGGGAGGAAATTGAACGCGAGTCCAAACCCGAGCAGGATCGTGCTGTTCCACCTCGGTGATGAGCGAGAAACAACGGAACCATCGCAACTGAAACCAAGCTCACAGAACAATCGCGCTGGTGGACGTTGCGAAGCCCGTGAGGACAAAGACGATGATGAAGAATACTGCTGAGACAGGCACAAAGTGCATTCGGTAGCCGTAGCGGTCCATGAACCAGCTGGCGTGTGAACGGAACGAGCAGAAGAACCACGTCAGCGTTTTCGGTCAGCACCGCCGGGGAGCTCGAGGGAGGCTCACCCAACGAGAGGCGCGAGCACGACGACGGGAGCTTGACCGATGGCGGTGATGTAGCCCGCTGAAAGCAATCCCTACAGCCATTAATGGTCAGTCGGTTGAGGCTCTAAAGCTCAGAGCAATCACAGAGAAGGGAGAAGAGATGTCTTACAGCACCACGTGTAACAGTCACCATGTCCGCTTGAAGGCTGACATATCCTTGCACGGTCGCGTTTTGTAAGAGCTGTAGGCCTCAAAAGACAGATAAGTGGGCTGAACACTGACCTCGCGCGGCAATTCAGGCACGAAACAGTACACGCACCTGAGTAAGCGTAAAGATCCAGAAAATTGCCGGAAGGTCCAGCACCACCGCCAAGCCCTTCTTTAGCTCGGCAATGAATCCTCCATACCCATGGAGCTTTGCAGCCTCGCGTCCGGTCATTTGGCGGAGGGGGGCGGGGAGGCGGCGCTCGAAGGACACGTAGGCGATGTTGACGAGCAGGACCAAAAAGCTGATGAACGCTGGGACCTGTCGGAATGAACTTTGGCTTAGTTGTTTACCTGGTGGTGAAAGTCAACGGCGCCCACCCAAATGACCCAGCCCCACCAGCCAGTGCCGTTAACGATCGGAATCGCGGTGGCCTTGGCCACGACTGTGGGAAGAAGCGCTCGTCAGCCCACGGACAATTCTGTCAAACAGCTTTCAGGTGCTCACCAAGAATAATTCGGTTGACAGCATTGTTTATCCCGTAAACGAGGCCGAGGTTGCTGCCTTGGCACCAGTTGGTGTAAATCTTGAGCTGCGCCGTCTCAATCGAGACTTTGGGGCCGTGGCGGTGCCATCGTCAGCGGGGGGAGAAACGCTGGAGGGTAGGCGACAAGTGAGAAACGTACTGGATCCAAGACCAACAACTACCTCTCCGGAGACCAGAGCGCCGTAGTTCTTCGTGCTGGCTCCGACACCGCTGACGATGGCGCCCAGAAGGATGACAGCTGAGCGCGGCGAACGCATCAGCACTGTGCGTTCTTTCCGAAGGTGCGGGTCTAGAGAGAAGAAACACAGACCAGAAGAAAGTAGTGACATATATTCAGCACCATAGTAATCGATCGCGAGACCCGAGATCAACGGAATCACGGTGTTGATGAGGTTGCCCGACGAAGTGATCTGTCAGCGTGTCGCGTGAGCAATCTCGCTCGAAGGAGGAAGCTTGATTGGACACGCACAACTCCATACTGAGCATTATCAATTCTGAGTTCTTTCAACAGGGTCGACTTCATAGGCCCCAAGCTCGCACTGAACCAGTACACGGCGCCTTTGAGCGCACCACACCGCCCGATAAACAAATGTTAGCGCCCTCCCCAGGCTTCGTTCTAACGATGAACGCTGACGAGCAAGCAAACGAAGGCTCACAGTTAAACACCAAAGTCATCCCCAGTGCTGGACCTCTGTACTTCCACGCATACTGGTCTTGCAAGCGCTGCTTCAACCCCATTCCGAGCTCGCTAGCGCCAGACTTTTCGTCGCCTGCGTCAAGCGTTGGCTCTTTGTCATCTACATCAGAGGTCGGCGTCTCGGATCCCAGCATGATCCTTCAGCGAGAGAGTGAAGCAGAGCAAGAAGGAAGGAGCCCTAGAGGTAGCTTTGTCGGCCAGGGTCTGGGTAATCAGATCGGGATAGCTCGGGGGCGTGCGGGTTAGCGGCGACATCGGGGCGAGGCGCTGATCGTTTCTCCGAGCGGCAGCAAAGCGAGGGATACAGTAGGGCACGCTCATAAGCGACGGCAAACATAATGTGCGTGTAGTGGAGGACTGTAGAGGGAAGGGGAGGGTACCAGGAGACTGTAGACATTGTTGACGAAGAAAGGGCGGGACCTGCACGTGACCCGGTGAAGGAAACTCGGTCGGCCGCCTTGGCAGAGGAAACCTCCGGGCGGCCGGGCCAGGGCCAGGCTCGGGCAGGCTCAGACGGGATCCAAGGAACTGATGTGGAGGAGCTATGGCGAAGAAGCAGAGATGCACACAAGCGGAACTGAAGCAGAGGATGGTTGAAAGGAAGGAGTCGCGTCGAGGTTGAGCAGTGTTGTAAGCAGAGACTGAGACGTTGGAACTTGTGAACGTGACGTGGCGAAAAGTCCTGGACGTGGAGCTCACAGTACCGATAGCCTTTGAATGGCAACTCGAATGACAAGTGGGTTCGTGATGGTAGGAGCTCAACCTACCTCTGCTGCCAACCTGATCCTGGATCATCCTTTTGAGCGCCGACGGTTCCCCGGAGATGCATTCTGCAAAGGTGGATGCAGGGCAAGCGAGGTCTATGCAGGAGCGGTGACTTGTACTCAGCTAAATACGGAACACGAAAACAGTCACGCTCGAGGTAGCGAGGGCATGCTTTGCACATAAGCGCGCGGCAAACGTGGTGCGGTGGCAAAGCGATCCAAAGTACTGTCGAACACAGGGATCGGAGCATCGACGATGAGATCGAAAACAAACCCACATCGCCGTCAGTTGGTGCACAAAAGGAGGGCAAAAAAATTCGTTCACGCAAGCAGAAGCCGGAGAATCGGAGGGCGCCCCGGGGGGCGGAGCGTCGCGCGACGCGGCCGACGACGGGGTGTGGGCGTGTGGCGGAGCTTCTTCCCCGTTTTGAAAAGGCGTTTGTTTGTTTATGACCTTCTTCTACACCCCCAAACCAGCAAGAACAGTCGATACCTACACCCGACTAGCAGGCCTCCGTGCCACGAATGAGCATCGTCGACTACGACTTTGCGACCACGTGTGCTCCTTCGGTTTTCTCCGCGACCCGCTTCGCCACCGACACCGTCGCGGCTGCATCAGTTCAGCATGCAGTAGCGGCATGGAGTATGATTAGCATTCACTCGCATGCCTCCTCCGTCCTTGCTGCCGCGTCCGGCGTGAGCTCGAAGCAGCATCGGGAGGTCGACGCGGTGCTCGACGGATCGAGATCGGGAGGCGGCGTGGGCGCGGGCGGGCGTGAGGTTTCCTGGAGCAGCGAGGAGCAGGAAGAGGAGGAGGAGGAAGGGTACGAGATGCGGTCGATACCTTCACTATCTCCCCCTTCGCCATTTTCTATCGCGTCGTCCGCGCCGTCTTCGCCAGACGATAGCTTTGTCACCGCGCCCGAGTTCGACTATTTCTCGTACCGCGACGCTTCACCGGATCCCATCACCATCCCTACACCAGGACGTTGCGTTAATGCCGAGATGGTCTACCAGTTGCAGTACCAAGCGCTTCTTGGGATCCCAATCCCCCCTCTCTCCGTCGCCCATCTTCCCGCCACGTCACTCCCCCTGGCGCTTCCCCTTCCCCTTCCGCTCCCACCTTCCATTCCTATTATAATCCCAACGCCGCGCCTCATTTCATCCCTTCGACACTCACCACCGACGACTTTCCTCTCTCTCAACCCCACGACGAAACCCCTCCTCTCCTCGCCTCCCCTCCGCCCAACCACTCTCCCCCCATCGCCTCCCCGTCCTTCACCTCCTCAACTCCCGCCTCCTCCCTCCTCGCCACCCCGCCCAAAAGTCCCCAAGAGGGTAGTAGCGAACTCTGCGGCTCTCCTAATGCTCTGCATTGAGCTCTCGATGGTCCGGAAGGACAAGATCGTCGCGCCGCTCAGGCATCGGACGACGGTCGTGAGGAGGGGTGGAGTGGTGGTGGGAGGGAGTCGGTTGAGACATCGGTTGGGGTCGCCGACTAGAGCTGAGGTGTGAGGGGAGTGTATATACGTGTTTTCTTTGTGCATAGGTTCTGATCATATAGCGTTGCGCGTTTTTTGTTGTCGCTGTGATTGTGGGATTGTGGAGGGCGCCGTGCAGCTCCGTTCTTCGTTAGGAACCTCCAAGTTGTTCTTGTTGACACCGTGATGACACCGTGATGCAGGTACGACACGACTTTAATTTTAGTACCACCACAACAAACAACCGAACAAACATCGCTTCGTCACCTCCCTCCCTCCGTACAACAATTAACTCCCACCCCTCTCTCTCACCCTCACTCACGCGCTCACTCATCGTCATCATCGTCCGAGTCAAAATCATCATCTTCATCTGAATCTCCATACCCCTCTTGCGGGGGTGCTGTACCGTTCCATGCAGTCACTTGTTAGTTCTGCTCTCTTCCTCGCTCTTCGTCCGGGTATCACCAGGCCCTTCAACTGGACGCACCATAAAACTCCCGGGTTTCCTTTTCCTCCTCTTCCTTCTCTTCGCCATCTTCCTCCTCTTCTTCATCCTGCACTGCTGACGTGCGGGCTTTCTTTTTCGGTGGGTCGTCCTGCGTTCCGTTCGGAATAACGCACACGTAAGCGTAATCAAAGCCCCTGCTCATGAACAAGAATGACGGACCTCGTCTTCCTCGTCCTCGTCCTCGTCCTCGTCATCTTCTTCTTCATCTCTACCCTTCTTCCGACTATCTTTCGCCTCGTCCTCCGAGTTGTACACTGGTTCGTCATCTAGCGCGGCTATCCATCAGCTCCGCCCTTTGCGGGCCCAAAGTGGGGTAACCTCGACAAGAAAGCTCACCATCGTCGTCCTCATCCTCATCCTCGTCTCCTCCTGGTGCTCCTCCATTTCCACCAGCTTGATCAGCGTCTTCCGCCTCGCCTTCATCGTCGTCCTCCTCTTCTGTGACGAGCGGGACGGGAAGCGGGCGGGGGGATTATCGTCAGCACCGCACGTTCTCTTTCGGAAGTGAGAGCGTAAAGGCGGACCTTCACCCTCTGAACCAAAATAATCTCCCCCATCCTCATCTTCTTGCTCCTCTTTCTCGCCGTCTTCCTCCTCCTCCTCCTCCTCCTCGTCGACGTCTTCAGAGTCCCTCGCTTCGGCTGTATCGTCGCCCCCACTTGTCGCGAACAGGCGTTTGGGAGGCAGGGGCACGAGAGGGCCGGCGATGGGGATCGAGATTGGGTCTGGGAGGGGTTGAGGCAAAAGTTGCATCATTTTTGTGAGGGTGAGGAGGGGGGAAACGAAGGAAGGAGGGTGGGCGGCGAAGGGCTCTGGCGCGGGGCTGACGAGCCGAACGAGCTTGGGCCCCGTCGATCACTTCCGCTCCGCCGCCCCACCGCGCGAGCATCGGAGACTGCGCACTGTCGCATCTCTTGGCTCAACTTATTTACATCACCTTCGTTGCTTCAGACTCTACCTCAATTCTATCTATACCTCCAAACATCGCCAGCGAACCATGTTTCGACCGCGTCCTTCGATCCTGTCACGCGTCCCACGCTCCAGCTTGCAATCCCTCCGCAAACCGACACTCTCCCGAACATTCTTCTGGTCCTCCTCCAGCTCCTCCAGCTCCTCCTCTATCCCACCTCACCTGCCACCGACCTCGATCCCGTCAATCCCACCCGACCTCGCCCCTTTGATTCTCGCGTCGCTCCTCTCTGCTTCAGACGACGAGACGGACGCAGAGAGCTACCCATCTCCACCATGGATCGTCAAGGGGTTTGAAGGAGGATTAGGGATGGGTGTGGTGGCAAGTAGGGACATCAAGATGGGAGAGTTGTTGGTCGCTGAGCGGCCTTTGTGCGTTTGGGTGCGTGAGCTCTCACCTTTGGACTTGACAGGCGGATTCAGGCTCGCTGATAACTCTTGTTCACTGATCTGGACAATCAGCCGCAAGGCCTCACCCCAGAGGGGATCAACGAGCTGTACAGCGCGTTGTCACCAAGACAGCAGAGCGTGTTTATGAGCCTCGCGACCAACGAGCAGAAGGAGCGCGAGGGCATGGACCCGTTGTTGGCGAGGAGGGGTACGAACGGGTTTAGTGTCACGCTGCCGGTCGGTGGGAGGACGGTCGGGATGGTGTTCCCTAGTATCGCGAGGTGCGTTGCTGTTTTCGCCGGCCCCAGAGCGAGGGGCTGATCGTGCTTTGTTTGCGAGAACAGGATCAACCACTCGTGGTGAGCCAATCCGTTCACAACTTTCTGGCCACACATGGTTTTAACCCTTGTATCTTGCCAACCAGCCTCCCCAACGCCTCTCAAGCATTCAACGTCCGTCCCCTTCCCTCCCCCACCCTCCGTCTGACTAACTCCGCACGTGTCCCAGTTCACAACCCTCCGAATGGAAGTCTACGCCCTCACCTCCATCCCCACTTCCACTCCAATCTCAATCGAGTACCTTCCAACCCTCATCACCCAAACCCACTCTGAACGCCAATCCTCCCTCCAAACCTCCTTCGGCATCCCCCGGTGTCTCTGCTCGCTCTGTACCTCCTCTCCTGAAGTAATCGCTGCGAGCGATAAGAGGAGAAGGGAGATCAAAGCGATTGGAGGGTTCCTTGCTGCACCTACGGAGGAAGGGA
>JALBUQ010000198.1:0-32214 GCA_024364755.1 Pseudohyphozyma bogoriensis
GCTCGACTAGCCGCCCTCCGCGAGCTGCCCGCCGCGGAACTCCTTGCGCTGCACATGGCAAACCACAACCTCGCGGCGCTGAGTTTGACAATTGAGACTGGCCCGAATGCCATTTGGACCGAACAGACTGCTGAAAAGTTGCGGAAGGGCGATTGGGATGAGTGGGTTGAGGAGGTGATTATTGGGACGAATGAGGATGAAGGGACGTTATTTGCTTTCAATCTGAAGGTGAGCTAATCGTCTTTCATTGTTTATCTCCTGTTGGTTTCGTGCTCTTACATGCCCTCCGCCGCATTTTCCAGCTTCTCACTCCGGAAGCGTTTCAAGTCTACCTCAAGCAAGGCGGCCTGGTCCCTCCTTCCGTCGCGACCACAATCCTTGCTACGTACTCCGCCATCTCACCCCCATCGCTCCTCAATGCGCCGGCATCACGATTTTTTGCGGCCCAGTTCTTTGTCAATCCAGCTTTCAATCTTGCGAACACGCTTGCCGGAACGGAGAACGCGAGGAGTGGGAAGAAGGCAAAGGTCTATAAGTATCGGTTGAGAGCTGGTGTCACGAGGCTGGACAAGGGGTTGGGTATCATGTGAGTCCTTGTTCAAGTCCTTTTGTCCGTAGAGATCAACAGACTTGGCAACAGGCACGCCATTGACCTGGGCCTCGTGTTCAACACGGCGTCGCTCTGGGACGTGACAGACGCGGAGGCGGGGTCGTCGAAAGTGATGGGAGATATGTGGGTCACCTTTGCTAGCACTGGAGTACCTAGTAAGCTCTCCCACATTCTTTTTCCGGAAGAATGAGCTGAGCATGATTCGGCTAGATCCCGAGTGGGAGCTCTACACGCCTAAAGCAACCACGTGGCTTACGATTGCTCCTGGGGGAGCCATCTCGAACGAGTTGGTAGACAATCAATAGCAAAAGGGTGGTTTCTCCTATATAAGAGATGGTTTTCGATCTAGAGGGGAGAGGAGAAACTTCGGCCCCCGCACACGTTTCACGGATGTGATCCGCGGCCGCCGGAAAGCTGTGCTGTAAGGCCGCCGGTGCCCGCGAAATTCTTGCCCCTCTTTCGGCCTCCAAGATTCTGTTTCTCTCTTTCTCTCTTCTCCCTTTCTCCCACTTTTCAACTTCCTTCTCCTAGACATCAGCTCGTCCTACACATCCGCTATGTCCCAACAGCCGTGGTGGTCCACGGGCACCGGCCAACCACCTGTCCCCGGCCAACCGGCCCCTCCACCACCTCCGGCCGTGACCAGGCCTCCGCACGACCTCCTGGACGCTCCTTTGTACATCGATCCCCAGTCCCAAACTTTTGAAGGAAACGACGGTGAGGGAGGACAGTCCGAGGGGCGACAGGGATCCAGAAGAGCCGTTTGTCAACTCCTTGTTGCGTGGCGGGTAGATCAGCATATGTGTTGACCTGAGGCATCTTATCTATAGTATACGGCGTGCATCAACTGCCGTCAACGCAAGAAGTAAGTCCGAGTCCTCCGGTGTTTCGACGATTGGTAGTGTTGATGGGAGCACGTGGGCCCCGCAGGCGGTGTATTGGATACCCCTGTCAATGATGCCAAGCACAACGAGTCATTTGTGGTCGCATTTCTTGAAAGGGAGGCTACTCATGGTATTTTCACCTTTCAGCAACCTCCATTGCATCAAAGTCCCCGTGACGAGGCCCGCTGCCGCTCCCGCTGCTGCGCCCGCTGCCCCGCCAGCTACCGCGCCCGCTGGTCTGAGGTTCAAACACCATAATTTCAACCAAAAGACTGTTACTCATATTTGGTACATTAGAGCTCTCACCAGCGCTGCTGACTGTCCGCAGCCGTCTGTTCATGGCTACCCTCAGGGCCAGTTCGCCCTCCTCAAGGCACCGCGAGCCTGCAAGTCCCGATTGACTCTTTGTTGCAAGCCGTTACTGATCCCTGGTTCCAACAGCCAACCAGTCGGCTACCCCAACCCTCAGCAGCAGTACTACAATCAACAGCAGCAGCACCCCAATCACGAGCAGCAGTATCCCCAGTACCAATACGGGTCTCAGCAGCAGCACCAGGGGTATGACGGGTCTCAGTACCACGGGTACGGCGGACCCCAGTACCATGGTTACGGAGGACCTCAGTACCAGGTCGGCAAGCGCCTTCCAGGAAGAAAGGCCCTAGTCCTCAATCAAAGGGCTTGATCAAACCCCCTCAGTAGTTTGTAGCTTGAATTTTTGGGATGAAAAAAGTCTCGGAGATGAAACAAAGCGACGGCAAGATGTGTTGACGGAAAAACCCTTACCTAAATGGTCTGAGTGCAACAGGCTCTTGTGAACCCGTCGGAGCCGTGTGCCACGTCGCCCCTTTCAACCGGGAAAGCGCCCGAGGGGCTGCTTCCCTCACGTCCTTTGCACGACTCTGCCCAACAAGGCTTGCTAGACTCCTCACTTTTGCAAAATCCAGCCTCCATCGGTGAATTTAGTGTTTACACTCTGTCGTGCTGGTGGTGGGAAGACGAGCCTTGTAATCCGCGCAGACATTGAAGCCACGTGTGGTGGGGTGACACCTTGGTTGTGCAAATTGTGAGACAAGCCAATGATCTCACATGCACGATCCTTCCAACCCTGGCACCTTGGTAGCCTCGCGAGCCACGTACGCGGCGCATTGGCAGGGGCGAGTTCGAAAGGCCGACGACGAAACGCCGACGAGGGGGACGCGATGCCGACGATGCGCTGGTGAAGTCGCGTTCCGCCGTGTTTGACGAGCTTCTCCTCATTCTCTCCTACTCCTTTACCTCATTTTATTTACAGCCACCAACAATGTCTCTCCAAACCCGCCTCGAAGCCCTCCTTTCCTCCGCCGTGGCGACAGGCACAGCCCCAGGACTCGTCGCTACAGTGTTCACGAGGGATTGTGTCATCGCTGAAGCTGGTGCAGGGGTCAAGGATTTCAAATCGGAGGAGTTGCTGACGACTTCGACGCCCATCGCGCTCGCGAGCATGTCTAAACCCGTTGTTTCGCTGGCGGTTCTGCGCGCGGTGGAGCAACGTGGGTTTGACATCCATTCACATGAGGAGCTTGTTGAGGTGCTTCCGCAGTTTAAGCTCGGAGGAGGGCACCCGGCTTCACAGATTTTTGGGGAAAAGGCGGAGGACGGGACGTATGGAACGAAGGAGGCGACGAGAGGGGTGACGCTGGCGCATTTGTTGAGCCACACGGCGGGCTTCGCGTACCCCTTTAATCACGAGGCGACACAGAGATTGGTAGGTACTATAAGAAGTTCAAGTGTCGTATGGATATTGATAAGGTTGACCGGATCTCTCAGTACGAACCGTTTGGCTCGAGGCCGTTGAGCATGACGGGACGGCTCGAGGCGATCGAGATCCCGCGTGTGTTTGAAGCGGGTGAAGGTTGGATGTGCGTCGGTGATTCTTTGAGAAGCATGGTGATATGATTCAAGCTGACATCTTGCTTCATCAGGTATGGGCACTGTACGTTCGACTTTCCAATGCGTTTCCCACGACGTGTGCTGCAGATCTCGGAACCTAACGCACTAATCCCTCGTTAGCGGCCGCGTGGGCCGGAATCTTCCTCGAGCGTCTGACCGGCCTTCACCTCCGTGCTGCTCTCCAAGAACTGGTCCTTACCCCACTCGGCCTCACCGCCCCTTCGCACACCCTTGACACGTATATCTCCCCCGAGATGGAGGCCGAGCATGCGACGCTGCATATCAAGACGGGCGAGAGGAGGTTTAAAGTGATGGGGTTTGTGGAGGACGGGAGTAGGTGGGAGGGAGAGCCACCGGAGGGGAGGCATGTGTTTGCTGATGCGCCGCTGCGTGGGTTCGTTTGATTTCCGCTTAACGAGACCTGTACGAGCTCGACTTTCACCACTTACTCTCCTTTAATCACACCAGGTCCATTCTATTGTACACCAAGTTCCTCCAATCCCTTCTCAACCGCTCCGCCCCCTCGCCCGACGCACTGCCATTGATCTCGCGCAAGTTGTGGGACGAAGCGACGAAGGACGCGTTGGCGCCGATGGGACTGTCGTTGCCTAAGCCGGTTCTAAAGAGCTGCAATCCGATCATGACGGGTGACATGGAGGTGTTTTCCATGCCGCGGGAAGGAGGAGCGGAAGAGGGGTGGACGCTGCTACAGACGTAAGCCTGCTTCTTGCCAGCACGTGGTCGGCGTTTCTGTGACTGTCGTTGAGCGATGCTGACGGAACAGATCGCTCTTTAGCGCATTTAATCGGGGACCATCAGTGTCTGGAAGGTCTGCAGGGACACTTTCGTGGTCGGGTCTGCCCAACAGCTACTACTTTGTCGACGTCGAAGCGAACGTCGGCGCGGTCCTGGCGGCGCAGTTTTTGCCGTGGGCTGATACGGGGATTTATGAGCTCCGAGACAGGATGGAGGAGCTGATTTATGAGTGTAGGGAGGAATGGGCGTAGAAACAGAGTAGGGAGCTGGATTTTCACGTCGAGGAGAACCACGTGTTGAGTTTCGGAATGTTCCGTCCCGAGTTGACCAACTTCGGCTGAGCTCATCGTGGTTCCTGCTCGGAGCACTTGCGCGCGTTCGTCGGCATGGCTCAGGAGTTGGGTCGACAAAGAGTGGCCACGTGAGACGCTCAGGACCCGTCGGCGTCCGCCAGGTCACGCCAGACGTCCGTTCTGTCGGAGGTGCGTTCGGGTTCGTGCTTCGATGGAACGTTCTGCCTTCTCCACGACGACTTTCGAAAGGCTGAATTGGATGGATGGAAAGTGATGCGAGATAGGAACTAGAACAACTGGGTGCAGCGAGGAACGGCGAGGTGCCGGGAGGCTGGTCGACGCGGGCCCGTGACGCTGGGTCCACAGGCTTTAGAGTGGCGGGTTGGAGCACCAGTGGCGCGCGTTCAACTGGACGTGTTGAGTGGTGGAAAGTACAGTAAACCTACTATGAAAGTGGTGCAAATAAGAGAATATTAGTGAAGAATTGAGGTTGACTACGGCCAGAGGAGAAAGGGAGCAGCCGGGGCCTCGTCGTGTTTCGGCGCGCGCGGTGGCCCTCTCTCGCACCTTCGCGACCGCTTCCCTTTCTGCCTCTGACCACGCCCAACTTTCGCACATACTTTTCGTTCTTTCTATACCTATACCATCCCAGCAATGGCACAGCCGTGGGACGAGTACCTCGGCTTGCAAGGCGACGACAAGTTCAACTGGCCCGTCGTCACGCCCATCGTCGCGTCCTTGCTCTCGAGTTTGTTCATTCCCTCGTCGCGTTCCTCCAAAGTAGCACTTTTCAGCTGACCACTCACTATGTGCACTATTGTACAGAACTGCAAGCTGGCGCCGCTGAACCCTCTCACGACGTCCGCCGTCGCCTCCTCGTCGCGCTCCTGTCCTCGCTCTCGCCCTCCTCCACCTCGACCTCCTCCCAGACCCTCACCCCTACGTCACCACCATCGACCCTCTACCCAATCCTCGCACTCATCAAGCTCCTCGGGCGTAGCGCCGCCGGCTCAGAGGAACTCGCTCGCGAGCGCGGCCTCACCATCTTGTTGACTTATGGCGGCCTTGCGAGCGCGTCCAAGCTCCCGGTCAAGCGCACGAAAGCCCGACGGGACAGAGATGAGGGACTTGGGATCACCGAGCTGGGCGATGATGAGGATCCGGCGGTGGAGGAGGACCCGCTGACGCCGATGCCTAGGAGCGAGGAGAGGGACCCGCTAGCGCCGAGTGAGGCAGAGGCGCTCCGCTCGCTCTGCAACGTCCTCATGCTCCACCCTGCTGCGAGGGAGGCGTTTCCTGCCGTGTTGATGGAGGACAGGACGTGGCTGCATGGTATGGTCCGCCTGCTGAACGTGCCCGGAGCGGGCTTCCTCGCGGGCCGGTTGTTGTTCCTCCTCACGACTATGCCGAGCGACTTGGTGGCCGAGTTGGTCGAGAAGACTGATGCGGTGGATCTCTTGGAGGAGGTGCGTTTTATCTCTTTTAAGCTCATGGAGAGAAATCGCAGCTGACGCGCGCGTGACTTCCAGTACGCCAACCTCTACCTCGCGGACCTGACCTCGCCCTCACCCTCCGTCAACGCGTCGCTCACCTCCGGGCCCCTCCCAACCCGCACCGACATCCTCCGCGAGCACTTCAAATTCGTGTACAACCTGATGCTCCAGTACGGCCGTCTCCCTGCGCGACCTGGGCGCACCCCTCCGCCAACCGCGCCGAGTCCAGCACCGTCGTCGACGAGGACGGATGACGAGTCGGTCTCGGAGATGAGCGATGCGCAGACGGACGATGGTGCCGCTGCTGGTGATACTTCGCCTGTCACGTCGACGGCGAACGGCAAGAAGAAGAGGTTTTGGAGGAAGGGGAATGGCGGGAGCGAGGACGGCGACGCGGCGTCCAACACGTCTACCTCGCCATCGACCTCGCCAACAATCTCAACGCTCGCTTCTTCGAACCCTGGACCTGGCTCTGCTAAGCGCTCGAGATCTCCTCGAGCTCTTGCGCAACGCATCAAGTCGGCCGTCACGGGCTCCAAGTCAGCCGCCACGTCGACGACGCCCACCCCTGGCGCCGCTCATTCAGTGACGACCAACAACGCGCCAACGGACGACGGCCTGTCCTCCGGCGAGCTCTCTATCGCTTCAGTCTCCTACTTCCTCCCTCTCTTCAAGCCTTACCTTTCTCTCGCTGTCCTCCTCCCTCTCGACCCCATCACTTCCCAGAACGACGGCAAGGACCCCTCCCCGCTCGTGCGCAATGCGCTCAACACGCTGCTCAACTTCCCGATCCAGCTCGAGGAGATGGATGGGTACGACTTGTCGTGGCTCCAGCCCGTTGCGCATGCACGGCCGGCGTATCCGTCGTTGTCACCCCTGCCGAGTAGGCTGTTGGAGCTGCTGGACAAAAGCACGAAGGCGTGGTTTCCGCCCAATAAAGTGGGGACGACGGCGGAGGGGAAAAAGACGACGAGGTTGCCGGCCATGCCGGACGAGTTGTTGAGTCGAGGAGCGGGCGACGCGAATCGGGCGGAGGAGATCCTGGGGCCGATCGTGTTGCTGTTGAGGAAGGTGTCGTTGTTGACGGAGCCGGTCATGGCCATGAGGGAGATCTTGATGCCGAAGAACATGTGCGTTGTCTTCTTTCTCCGGCCTTTTTCTTCGATGGAGCTAATAGCAAACACGTGTTCAGTGACCGCACCGTCTCCCTCGACCGTCGCCCCGACCTCACCGGTCAACTCGTCCGCCTCCTCTCGTCCATCCTCCTCCCCAACACGGCTTACGGCGTCGGCGAGTTCATCTACAACCTCTGCGATCGCGACGCTACGATCCTCTCGCAAACGATCGGGTACGGCAACGCCGCTGGGTTCCTCCAGAACCGCGGCGAGTTGATCCCGCCGCCCGCGATGCCGGAGGATGAGGTTGATGAAGAGGAGGAGAGGGAGGCGAGGGAGAAGGAGCCGAGGCGGTGGGAGGAGGGAGTGTCGAAGGGGAAAGCAGCGTTCCCGACTACAGAGAAGGAACCGAAAGTCTCGGCCGTGCCGTTCCCGCCCTCAGCGACGAAGAAGGTCGTCAACCCCATCACGGGGGCTTATGAGGACCCGAATGCCAGGCCCGCGATGGAGGGCATGAGTGAGGAGGAGAAGGAGAGGGAGGCGGAGAAGCTGTATGTCTTGTTTGATCGCATGGCCAAGACGGGGGTTATGGAGGTCGAGAATCCTGTGCATAAGGCGAGGAAGGAGGGCAAGTTGGAGGGGAATAAGGAGGAGAGGGAGAGGGAGGAGAGGGAGGAAAAGGAGAGGGAGGAGAGGGAGGAAAGAGAGGCGCTGGACGAGTTGAGGAGGTATAAGGAGAGGAAGGCGAAGCTTGCGGCTGAGTGAGCGGGTCGAGGGGTGGCGTACTTAGGGATAATGATATCCTAATTTGGGTAGTGTGGCTGGTAATTGTGTATACTTCTGCATCTTCTCGATTTTGAATGCGGTCCGCTCTGCTTGGTCCTGAAGCGCGCGAGGAAGAGTGACGAGCGCGGGTGCAGAACAGAAATGGAATCAGTTTGACTTGTGACCCTCCCTGCCAGCGTTTGAGATGCACATCCAATTCTCTCACAAGTTTGACATGGTTTGCAACAGTTTTGTACCTTCGACACTTTTGTGAGAATCCTTGGGGAGGGTCAGGAAACAAATCTGAGCACAGCTCGGCGCGGGTTCGGACGGGTCACGAGCTATAGCGAACTCGTCAAACTCCGCCGAAATAAAAGACTCGACCGATTCGACTGTAACGTAGTCGCTCAGTGAGCAGAAGCGTGTATCTGCGCTCTCCTCTTTTCTGTAAGCTCTGCTTTGTCCTGAATTGCCCCGTCGCGGTTTCAGTCTATGATCTGTCCCTCTATTTGTCCCCGGTTCTCCTTCCCTCAGTTTTCCCATTCCTTCCTGTGCTCATAAATAATCTTCTCCATCCCGTCTCTCAAATCGTACACGTCCTTATCCGCCCATGGCAAGAACGAGGCTGCGATGACGCCGCCCACGCCGGCGTCGACGTCGACGAAGAAGTAGCTGTTGGCGAGGCCGGACCAGGAGAGCGTGCCGCATGTCCGGCCGGTGACGGACTTGCAGCGGTTATACGCTCTGATAGAGGAAGAGAAATAGGCCGTTAGAGAGACGTGGCTTTAGAGACAAGGGAGGAAAGAAGACGCACGTCTGCAATAAAGTCCAGCCTTCACCAACGCTCTCATCCCCACCCTTCGAGAAGACGACCATGTCGTTTGCGATGAACTTGTCATAAGCGGCTACGACGGGATGGGGCAGGGACAGGCCCAGAGGCGCGAGCGCGTCGGACGTGGCGAGGTTCCATGAAGCCGCGTTGAGGAGCGGTGGGGCACCGGGGTGCGGACATGACTTGTTGAGGAGGCATTGAGCAAATTTGGCGAATGAAAGGATAGACCTGAGCATAGAACTGGGCGTCAGCAAAGGCACGGGGCTTTCCAGAGTCAAAGGATTGCGCACCCGTAGAGCGGTGAATCGGCGTGAACGTGCACCCCCTCAGGCGGCTTGAACTCCCTCTGGGGCAGCTCTACGCCTAGCACTTTGCATTCCTTGTCGGCACTCTTCGTGTGCAGGACGGCAAAGTTTTCCCGCATCTCCGGGGAGATGAACACGTCCAGTGTGTGCGGCGGGATGCCGAGCGGCGTGAAGACGAGGTCTTGGAGCGCTACGCGGAGGTAGCTGCCGGTGAGTCGCTCGAGGAAGATCCCGACCCAAGCTGCGCCTGGTAAACGGAAGGAAGGGGTGGATCAGGAAAGGCGGGGAACACGTGGTTTGATTTGGTTTGGAGGCTTACCGTGGCCGTACCTGCAGATGATTCATACAACTTGGTCAGCATCACACGCCTTAAAACCCCTTTGCGGCTTGACGACCGGGAATAAGCTCACATCCATCCTTCTCCAGCTTCAAAGTGCCTCGGGAGGTCGACCGAAGCAGCCAAGCCAGTCAGGTTCGACGGCGTGGGTCCCAGAGGTTCGTGCTAAAGTAGTAACGTTAGCCTAGCCTTGAAGAAGCACTTGCACAAATACTTTACTCACGGTAGCCGTCGTGGCCTCGTCATTAAAGTCGTACGCGAGCCCACTCGTGTGGCTCAACAAATGCCTGAGCGTGACCCCCTTCTTTGCCTCCTTCGTCCCCCATTTCCCCTCCCCATCCTTCTCCGTAAACAGTTTACTCAACGGATGCCCACCACCAATCTTGAACTCTGGCAGGATCTTGACCAACTCGTCGTGCGAGTCAATGTCGAACCCTTTTTCCTCGACCGCACGGAGCACGGCGAACGAGACGACGGCTTTCGACATGCTCGCTTGCCACACGATCGTCGAAGTGTCGATGGGAGCTTGAGTGTCGACATTGCGGACGCCGACAGCAGCCTTGGCGATGATCTTGTCGCGGTTGAAGACGACGGCGATGAGCCCTGGAGCGGCTTTGGCGGCCACGCCGTCTTCGAGGAGGGACTGCAGCTGGGCTTCAAGGGTCATCGTGGTGGAGCCAGGTGGTGCAAGATGTGACCCTGAGCAGTGGAAAGAGCAAAGTGTGGTTGCCTGAAAGCAACGCCTAACCGACGCGTCTTCCTCGCATCCGCCGCTAAAGCCTCGGATTTTGGGTGGGCGACCCCTACGTCACAGCCTCGCTACACGTGGCCTGAAGGATGCCTTACGCCTGGGTGTGAGTCTACTTGACGAGGAGGGCGAAGACGTTTTGAGTGAGCAGACGGTATGGTACGGAAAAAGAGAGAGAGTCGGGGGAGGATCGGGAGTAAATCGGTTGGGGAAAGTGCGGCGGAACGGCGACGGCGACGAAAGTATCCTGCACCACAACGGCTCTCTCATTGGCTAAGGACGTGGACCGATCGCCAAAAAAAGTCTCAATGCAACCAGCTCGTGTGCCAGCGATTCTCGTTTACTCAAAGAACTCCTTCTCCTTGTACAACTATCGTTCACCCATCAGCATCACTCTTCAGGCTCACCCCATCAAAAAAAGCTTACCTCATGACAAATCTCGTAATCGTGACCAAAGATGAGACGCGCGTTCGTCGCGCGGTGGCGGCGACGGATCCATTCGGTCGAGTTGTACCATCCCTCGGCGTCGCGCGCGAGGTAGCCTTGCATCCTTCCTGTAAAGAAATGGTGACGAGTGAGCTGGAGTAAGAGAGTCTTAATGGTAAGAGAGCATGCTACCTTCGAGGTAGTTCTCTGCGGGGGTCAGCGTCAGCAGGGTCATTGTGGGAGAGCTTGAAGCAGTCTGGCGCACCTTTGATGTGGAAGCTGGAGTTGAGGAGCGATCAGGATCGGGACAGAACTCCAAAAACCAAAGCAGAAGTAAACGCACTGGTCACTGGTGAAGATGAATGGACCGTCCTTCGTCAAATTGACCTGCATGCCCATCAAGCCCGGCTGTCCCGCAAAACACGTCAGCACCGCGAGGACTCGTCAGCCTTTGAAAAGAGCGCCCACCGTGTGCCCAGGGCTGTGGTACACCGAAATGCCCGAGAACAAGTCGACTTCCTTGTCTTTCACCGTCCGCCAGTTGAGACTCAAGTCCAAATAGCTTCCCATCACGTAATGCGTCAGCTCGCTTCGAGCCTTCCATCCCGCGCGAACTGAAGGGGAACCCACTGCTCAAGGTAGCTCCCTTGTTCTGCTTTCGTCGCGATTCCCCAGAATGCATGCTTGAGTTCAATCTCGTGGACCCAGATGGTGACATCGGTGCGACCTTTGAAGTGCACGAGGCCGCCGGCGTGGTCGACTGCAATCAGTCAAAGAGCGCCAAATCAGCAATGCCCTCTTGATCGTACTTGGAACCCGACGAGACTAAAGAAGGGATGAAAGGGAGACGAACTGTGCAAATGCCCCATGATGACATGTTTGACGTCTTTGATGTCGTGGCCCGTCTTTGCGATCGCGGTGGGCAGTTCTTGTGCCGAGTCGGGCTCGACGCGGGCGAAGATGTCGCACACTTCTTTGCCCCATTTGTCTGATAGAGGTGAGCGGGAGCTTGAGTGAGGGTTTCGGAAGCAAGAAAGGCTTCATTTGGGCCCACGCACTGCAATAGTCGTCTTCGCCTCCTGTTCCTGGGCCGGCGCCGGTCTCCCACAGGATGAGACCCTCGACTGGGTGCTCGATCAGGACAGAGCTTTGAGGTAGATCTGATTTTAGAGATGGTGCAACTAGGCAAAAGGTCAATACACGTACTACATTGCCAACCTCCGGCGCGTGTTCGTCGGGTTCGGGTTACTGACGGTGCTCATGTTGGCGCCTCGAAGGAAGTGGGTGTCATCGGCCTCCAGGGTTCCTGCAGATGGGATCAGAGCTCCGTCGTCGGTGGATTGGGTGGATGGCAGGCGTACCGAGGTCGAGTAGCTGATAAGATAACAGGTTAGTACGGCCACCCTCGTCCGTCCACAGACAACAGAAACAATGACATGCCCACAGCTTTGTTCCTTGAGGCTGCCACAGCCCAGATCGCCTCCAATCAGCTCCTTGCGCTCCCCACCTCGCGCACCACACGAGCAGATGGACGCACCGCAACATTCGCGAGAGCAGGATGGATGACACTCGTCGGCTGAGCAGGTCGACAAGCGGCGTCGATGTAGTTGGCTGCTACGCTCACCATCGTGTGTGTCGACAACTGGTGAGATGGTGAGGGATCAGAGCAAAGGAGCGCCGCCGAACGAAATGTCGCGACCCGGCGGCTCGCTGAGCCAAATGGCGCAAGCGTTCGTCGGACCCCACGGGGGGGACGGGTCGTCCGGCGGCGAACGCGACCGTGAACGCGACGAATTGTCAAGGAAAGGTGAACACCTTAGATTCCTATGCCAAGCAGACGGGGCACCACTGAGGACAAGCGCGCTGCTGCTGAAGACGGCTATCGCCACGTGGCGTCGCCAGGGTTGAAGCACCACGGACGCTGCCATTGCGAAAGCAGGACCTAATGGTCAGCATTGCAACGTGTCATCAATTTTGACACGGGTGGAGGCAGCACGAAATGTGGAACACATGAGAGAAGCTTGCCCCCGTGCGCCCCCTTAACCTTCGACTTGGGCCAGGTCACGGCGCGAAGTTCCCTCTCACGTCAACAAACAACAACAATAACTCAGCAACCTTCGCCTCGCCTTAGTTCCACACTAATTTTGTACCCATTAAAAGTATCGACACTAGAATTCGTCTCTGGGTCGCTGCAGTTCGACCCACCGCGCCCAGCGCCGAAAACTCGCCCGTCGTCGCCCTCCTTACGCCTCCCTCAGTTCAGCTCGTCGACAACTCGCACGAACGATGCAGACCCAGCCGACCCTCCAGCAGCAAATTGATGCCCTGAAACCACACTACCCGAACGACCAGGAAGGGCTCCGCCGCGCCGTCGAGTCGCTCATCGCGCGCGACCATGCTCAACGCCAGGCGCTCGGCGGAGCGATCCCTTCCTACCCGCCGCACCCTTCTACTCCTGGACCTTCGACGCCTGGCCCATCGACATCAGCTGCTGGGGGAGGTACGGCGACCCCGACGGTGTCGTCGAGGGGACGCGTGATCAAGCCGACCAAGCCGTTCATCACGCCCATCGCTGCTCCTCGCCCGACGCCTCCACCTGCGACCCTCCCACCACCCACCGCCCACCCTCGTCCATCCTCTCTGAACCCGAATGCGCCACCGCGACCACCAGCACGCTTCCCGCTCTCGACAGCGACGAACGACGCGCCCGTCCCGCCGCTGTCGAGGATCGCACATCCGCGTTACCAGTCCCTCTACTCGACCTATCCAGCCCGACTCAGGCTTGGCACCTCGTCTCTCATGCAACCCAACTCCTTCGCTTCTTCCTCTTCTGGCCCCTCCTCGCAACCGACCGCGACGGGCAAGCGCTCGCGCACGACCATCAACTATGCCGAGCTCGAGATGGCGCAGATGGAGGATTCGGAGGACGATGGGAACGATTCGGCGACGAAGAGAGCCATGTTGGGCAAGAAGGCTGCCGCGGGGGGAGGGCAGTGGGGCGACGGGAAGAGCTATTTGGGAGTGTTGCCGCCAGGGAGGATGGTCGTCGTGCAGGCGGTCAAGCCGACGAAACATGTTGCTTTGTGCGTGACTTTGTCTCTTCCATTGTGGGAAGAAGGGTGGGGCTGATGCTATTCATCCACCGCCAGCTCCGAAGACCAGCTCGAAGAAGCAGCCGAGAAGCCGGCGATTCTCGTCCCCATCTCTATCGAGCTCGACGTCGAGACGTTCAAGATCCGCGACTCTTTCGTATGGAATCTCAATGGTAACTCCCCCTCAATCCGTCACTTGCTTCCTTCCTAACGTCCTCTCCCACCCCCTCGTCTCCACAGAGAAACTCATCACCCCAACTTCGTTCGCCCGGATATTCTGCGACGACCTCGACATTCCCGCGACGTTTGCTGTTGAAGTCGCAAAGCAGATTACAGATCAGATTGTGGAGCAGAGTGGAGTCGCGGAGGTGCAGGTGCGGGATGAGGACGAGGAGAGGGATGACGTGGAGAAGGATCTGAGGGTCGTGCTGAATGTGAGTTTTTTCTTCCTATCTTTAATAGCTTGATTTGTAGCTGACAAATTGCACAGCTGGACGTCCAAATCGGCACCCTCCACCTCCAAGACCGCATCGAGTGGGACCTCTCTTCCCCCCTCACGCCCGAACTCTTCGCCCTCACCCTCTGTCGCGACCTCTCCCTCTCGTCCTCCGCCCTCCCTCTCATCACGCACGCCATCCAATCCGAACTCTTCAGGCACAAGAAGAACTGTCTCGAGATGGGTCTCGTTGGTGGGGATCAAGGGAAAGGGAAGAAGGGAGCGAAGATGCTCGAAGGGGTCTGGAGGGATTGGAACGACGGACTCAACTTTGGGCCGAGGGTCGAGGTGTTGAGTTTGGATGAGATGGATAGGGTCGAGGCGGATCGGGAGCGGGCGATTAGGCGGGCCAAGAGGGATCGGATGACGGGGTCGAGGGCGACGGGGAGGAGACGGTAGACGAGTGTCGACCAAGCTGCGTCGCTGGCAGTGAAAAGAAACGGAGACATTTTCCGACTCGTGATGATCTTTAGAGCGACAGACGCTGAAAGTGTACCGATACTTGCTGCCGAAAGGGGCGTATCACAGCACACTGATTGATTTCCAGCGACAACGACCCGTCTCAAGGTCACGCAGTGCTGGCTTACGCATTCTTTCATTCGTGCCGGGACCACCACGTATTTATGGTATAAGATCTGGTAGGCGTCACTTGGTCGATGCCTGTTCTCTCTGATTGAACCTTCGGACGCGCAGGTCGTTGCGGCCCCGGTAGAAAGGCTTCAATCGGCAAGAATATCACTGAGGGGTTTGCTGATCTAGTATCATAGAATATTGGGACGAAAAACACAAAGTGCAGGATGGGGAGAGGATATCTGCGCGCTCCTTGGCTGCTCCGTATCAGAAGACGGACCCGAGCGCGGCGAGGCCGTGGCACAAGCCGTGATAAGGTTCTGTGGGGACGTCAGAGCGTTTCAGCAGTCAGAAGTCTAAGCTGGAACCGTTCTCAGTCGGCACATATGACTTACTACTACTCGTAAAGCTCAGTTCAGAGCTGCACGCACCCGCACCTTCGTGCGAGCACGCTGGCTAGGCCCGGCCGGCGCCGTAGTGTAGCACTCTGTGAAATGTACAAATGAGTCAGAAACACGGGGACCGTTATTTCAGGAGCATTAGCAGCAGGGTGGTGTGTACCAGGCTCAAAAGCAACCAAGTCGTTTCCTGTGGAGTAAAAATACCGCGTCAGTCAAAAAAAAGGGTGCGCGAGTGCAAGAAGACGAACGTAAAGTGCACAAGACCGAAATCTGCGTGAAGTCTGTCTCTGTGCAGAACTTGAGCATCGACTCGAGATCTGCTTGAGACTGCGAGACAAGTGACCGCCCGTCCGAGGCGGTCAATTGATCGCAATCCGCTTGCAGGTTAGCCACCTCGCACGCGTGGGCGGGAAGGGAGCTGATGCTGGGAAAGGTGAAGAGCGGGGTGCAGAATGAGCCGCTGGTCAAAGGTTACCTCCGTAGAAAAAGAAAGTCTTGTTCTGACTTACGCAACTGAGCAAGGATTGTCTCCGCCTGGGGCACGGGGTGCAAGGTAGCCATCAGCGCGGGCGGGAAGTTGCCTGGCTGCGCGTTGTCCCGCTTGAGTGCACCCCCAGTATCGGTTGTCTGATCAGAGTTTAGCCATGAAAAAAATTACTTGAGCTGGTAAAAAAAAATGAGCAGACGACTCACACTCCGCTACGGCAAACGGACACAGTGCGGCGGCCACCGACGCGGCCTCGATGGCGGCGCAATACGCCGCGTAAAATGGCACCAGGCCGGCGTACGCGGCAGCAGCGGCAGCGGCACTAGAGCCACCAGCGTTGAGAGCTGCAGCGGTGATTATGGTTTCAATGTCGGCAGCTACCGCGACGGCGTTCGCGGTTGAGCTGTCGCCAATGAGCTGGACGATGTCCGCTATCGCGGAGCCGATGCTCGCCGCCGACACTTGAGGACACGCCACCCCGCCAATGCTCGTGACAAGCCCAAGGGTATTGCACACCGTGGAGATTCCCTCCTCTAGCTGACAAGCTGCCCGCCGGTTCCCCTCTCTAGAATCCCGCCGGGTGTTGTATCAGCTGGGATCCGGTCTGTGTTCGAGCCACTAATGAACTCACTTGCAACAGCCTCGATAGAGGCTGTCTTCGCAGTAGCACCGCGTGTCGTAAGCAGCACCAGTGCACGCTACCTCTGCATCGTGGACGGCGTAGAGACAGCCGTCGTCTTGTGCCGCACACGCAGCGTAACCTGCTAGTGCCGTTGCGCCACAGGCTTCGACGCGTGCTGGGAGCGGGTCGGTGCAGCTCAGGTAGGTGTCGACCAATTGCTCCGTACAGTCTGTAAATGGACAGAAGCTGGGAAATTCAGAGTAGTCGTTTGCGTAGCCCACACCGCAAACGCTGTCGCCAAAGGCTGGCGGGACGAGCACGAACAGCCCGCAGAGGGAGAGCGACACGAGGAGGCGGTGCATTGGTGTGGACTTAAGGACGCCGCCGATGAGGGACGGGATGAAGATGGTGGTATTTACGAAGAGAGAGCACAATACATCAAAACTTGCGCCCGTCTCTAGCGTGCAAATCTGCACTTCCTGCACTGGCAGCGTCTCAGGGTTTCTGCCTCCAATTTCCATGGGGTGGGTCGGGTCGGGGCTAGAAGGACCCAGGCTATCGGTGGGTTGTGCCAAGCCCGACGTTAGGCGTGGGAAAGTTTAGATACTACTGGTGTAATGCGGACTCTTTTGTCTCAATCAGAACCAGACAACCGGGTCCAGACCATGCGTTAGGATGCCACAGCACGTCAAACGGGTCTCCGTGAAGGTGCGGCTGCCGGTGTTTGTGGCGCAGACCCCTGTGACAGCGGCAATTGAGATAATCAATGAAAAATATCGGAAATGATTATCCGTAACAATGTCTTCTTTTACTTGCACCTTACCGGTCAGCACCTCATGTGCCTCTAATGAGCTTCAGTCCGTCGGTCTGCAGGCACGTACCCACGTGGCAGCAGCCCTGCAGTGCGAGAGGCACCGTTTGCTGAGCAGGCAAGACTTTACCCCGGCCAGGTAGTTTCAGCATCTACGCCTCAACGCACCTTTTCCTCCTCCCTCCTCTCACTCTCGTCCTCACCTCTCAACCACAGCTCCAACTCCTCATCCGGCGCTATATCGTCCTCGTCCCACCCGTCGTCCTCTTCTCCCTCGAGCTCAGCCAACACTTCTTTCTCCATCAAGGCTTAGACAACGAAAAAGGTGTTTCATGACTTCGACAGCGATAGTCGTTTTCGTGGGGCCGGAATGGCGGCTGCGCAAAGCGCATCCCGTTGCTGACCTCGAAAGGCGTCAACTTGTTTTCACCTTCCAAGGCCCGTGTTCTTCATACCTTGATTGAAATCTACAGCAAGAAGGTTGACAGACTGGGCCGGACGAGAGCCACGAGCGGCCGGACCAGGTCGGCCTTTGGGATCACACCGATGCCATCAAAGAAAGACTGTTGCGGACAAAGGCCATGTCGTCTCGGTAAAGTAATCCTCCAGGTATATCCGTGGAGCCAAGCACCTTCCACGAGGGCTCTGCTGTCCGGTTTACAAGGTCTACTTTGGGGTTGAGTCGTGCTCGGTTCGACCATCAATTGAAGCCCGAGACGATGCTCGTGCTCTCAAGGTAATGAATGTCAACCGGAATGCACCTTTGAGTCCTTTCTAGCTTGCGGTGGAATATGGCATTGATTGGTTAAGAGAAAAGCATGGTCCATCAATCTGAGCAAACACGATGTCACTTTCTCAAGGCCACGTCAGTACACCACCCGCAAATGGACAACGGAGACTCTGGAGTTTGGCGCCCAGTCCTCCCCATACCGCCATCTTAATCCAGACGTCTCCCCACCCTTCAGCCACTGCAACCCCTCATGGACCTTCGAACCTTTTTTGGTGCCTCTCTCACAACAAGGCGCCACGCGTTGTGGTCCAGCCCGCCCAGGCTCGTGACGCCCACGAGCTCGGGCTCCGACTCGGCCCCCCGTCGCCACGTTTGTTTTCTGTCCGTTGTTGCTTACCCTTCCGTTTTCGTTTCTTTCTCTTTACCAAAGAAAAGGGACGAAATAGAAGGTCAAAGACGGGGCGACCCTGAATCAACCAACGGCTCTCAATTGAGGAGCATTCCTCGGGGCGTACGTGCTGCGCACCTCATCTCGTCTGCGGCGGCGTGACGCACTCAAAAGTTGAGTGTGCCCCTCTCGCTCGCTCGCGTTCACACCACACCGTCCGCCGTCCCTCCGATACTCGTCGCCTTTGACTGCCTGGACTTGCTGGACACGAGTTGAGCTGGGTATAGATAAGAAAGCAGTTCGTGCAACTTGTGAGTACGGCGTGGGTCGTCTCTGAGAGCAGGAAGTAGAAGTTTGACCCAAGGCGCCGACCAGCCAGTCTCGGGCTTGGCCTCGCCTCGTCGCCTGCTCCTCCCCTCCGCCCCTTCCTTTCTCTCAGCCCACAACTTCCACCATCTTCTTGAGTGAGAAATGGAGTCCGCCCTCCCCGTCACGGCGTCGTCGGCCGTGCCGTCCCTCCCGACGACCTACTCGCTCGCCATCACCGTCTCCGCGTTCCAGTCCTTCGCCACCCCAGCCATCACCGTCCCCTTCCCGTCCGCCTACCAACAAACTCAGATCCCCTTCGCCTTCTCCGCTACTCCGACGTGGGCCGCCACTCGCATCCCGACGACGATCGGAGGAGTCGCCGCGACGAGCGGCATCAGCTCCCAGCTCCTCGCCGCCAGCGGCGCGACGTACGGCCAGGGCAGTGGGGGTGGTGGTGGCAGCGGGTGGCCGAAGTGGGCGACGGGAGTGATAGCGGGCTGTGGAGCTGCAGCGGTGCTCGTCGTGCTGGCCGGAATATGGTGCTTCTGCACGCGAGGGAAACGGCGCGCGAACCGCAAAGCCCGAGCAGCGGCCGTCGCCGCCGGCGGAGGGAGGAGGAAGCAGCGACGAAAGAGTCTGGGATTCGAGAAGCACGTTGGCGGTGGAGGGCGCAAGAACAAGGCGACGGCGGAGAAGAACGCCAACGGCGTCGTCCTCCCTCAGGCGACGGCCACTCGCTCGCGTCAGCCGTATCCGCCCTACCCACACGACAACGCTCGCGCTATCCACTCCTCCGGCCTTCCTTACCCTGCTCCACCACAGACCGACGCTTACGGGCGGTACATCGATCCCACCGGTCGCCCGTCGACCGACTCGCGCTTCATTCCGTCTGGGTACGCTACGCCCGACCTCGAAGCGCCGGGATATGTCGACGGAGGAAGCGACGTCGATTCTCCGGCACGACTTTGGGCGCCGAGCGAGGCAGGGACGCCGAGGAGCAGCCTCTCGGTTGGAGCGAGGAACGGGAGGGGGTGGGAGAACGAGGTGCCCCCTCCTCTGCCTGTCGGGTTGTGGAGCGGTGCGCCAGGTGGAGGGGAGGGCAGTCCAGTAGCCGGAGAGAGAGCGAGGAGGGATCGAGTGGTCAGCGGTGGGGACGAGTACGAGACGCAGGGATTGAGGGATGGTGCGGGAGGAGGGCCGAGGCAGCTGTTCCCCGACTCGCCGGTGAACCAGGACTTTGCGTTCCACCGGGCTCACAGCAGGGACCCGAGTGGTGCCAGTGCCGCTAGTGGAGGTGGAGGGCTCGAGAGCCCACCGCTGGAGGAGACGAGTCGGCGGTACTATCAGTGATGGGCGGATGGAAGGGGGGAGGCTGTGGGAAATGGAGGCGGTGCGAGCGGGCGAGCGAATCGCCATAGACGTTATCTTTATTTACCACTTGTTGACCTTTTACTGGACTTTTGCAACGGAGCTCACTCATAGACACTCTTCTTCACATTCGTTGTGACCTGAACGGGATGGGCTATTTCGACATGCGCCACCGCAGAGGAGGTGTATTTCTGGCGGGGCGACCGCCGATCCTCTTTTCAGAGTTGTGATCGGTGCATCCGAAGCTGGAAAAAGCTTTGCAATGTAGAGACAGGGGGCTTGCGATTCTCTCGAAACCCAGTCAAGCGCTTTGCGATAAGAATACTGTTTCCTTCTATCAACAAAGCTCTACCTCCCTGCCATCCCCGGCTCCGCAGCCTCCTCAATCCCCCACCTCCCAACTTTCTCCATCGCCCCCTCTCCGCCTCTCATAACCACTTCGTCACCCAGCACCTCTCCCACCATCTCCCACGCGTCCCTCCCTCCACCCCACCGCAAACACATTCGCTTAAACTCCTCCCCTCGCTCCCTGCTCAGAGGCTCGTCCGCGAATTTCTTAGCAAAGATTTGGGCGGCGATCGCGCGGTCAAAGAGGTACGAGTAGTAGGTCGCTCCGTAGCCGAACAGGTGCCCGAACTGGACCTGCCAGGCGGTGCCCTCGGGGAAGGGGACGACGTGGTAGTTGGTCTGCGTGGCTCTCGCTACGTCGGTCGACGAGAACCCTCGCTCGAGCGGCAGAGTCGAGTGGTACGCTTGATCGAGTGCCGCCATGGAGATTTGGGTCGACGTCTCGAGAGCGGAGAAGCGGCGGCGTTCGGCGAGGACAGAGTGGAGGATGTCGACGGGCAGCGGGCGGTTGGTCGAGTGGTGGGAGGAAAAGAGAGAGACGACGGAAGGAGAAGAGACAAAGTGTTCCATGAGGATCGAAGGAAGTTCGACAAAGTCGGTGGCGCAGCGAGTGCCCGCGACGTTGTGGTAGTCGGTGCGGCCGATCATGGCTGGAAAAGAAGGTCACGTCAGCAATTCAAGTAGATCCAGAGAAAGGACAAAAAAGGCGGACAATGGATAGCATGCCCCATCTCATGGAACAGCGTCTCGACCTCGTGCCACTGCAAGAACGCCGGCAGCTTGACGCTCTCGCTCGTCTCGGCGCCGCCGCTCCCGAACCCACACACGAGTGCAATGATCGGGCTCTGGTGCACCCCTTCCCTGCCGCCATATCTCACACCTTCCACCTCGAGACCTTCCAAATCCCTTCTATCCACCTCCACACCCTCGACGATCGCCTTTCCGCCCGTAGCCTTAAAGTCGCCTTCAGCGTCGTCGTCGTCCATTCGCCGCGAACAGCGAACGGTGTAGTGCGCCGCTCCTGGGCCCTTCCCTGCTCGCATGAACAGATCGCAGTAGATCGTCCCGATGACCCCTTCGTCCTCGTCCACCACCTTCAACTTCTTTACGGCAGGATGCCACACCTCGCCCGGCTTGACGTCCTCGACCTCGAACCGAATCCCATAGAGGGCCGTGAACAGTCTCGAAAGGCCTTGGAAGCAAGTGCCGACCGAGAAGAACGCGGAAATGTCGGGCAGCGGAGAGGTGTTCTCGCCAGCGACGTCAGCGTAGAAATCGCGGTCCCACGCCTCGATCCTCCCCGAGCCGCCGACGTGCTGGCGCTTGATAGCGGAGAGCTGGCGCAGCGAGGCCTCCGCTTTCGGCTTGTTGTGCTTGTTGAGCGCAGAAAGGAAAGTCGAGACGTTCGTCGGTGATCGCGCCATCTTGTCCTCCAGCGCGACTTCAGCCCACGTGTCCCTTCCGACGAGGTTCGCGAGCCGCCCTCGGGTGCGAAGCAGCTCCTCCAACGTCTCGACGTAGTCCTTTGAAGCAGAGTTGGCGCCTACGTAGAGCTTCCGTCTCAGCTCTCCATCGGGATGCTGGCGCGCCAACACCCTCCCCTCCCAGCTCGCCGGATCCAGCGCCGCCTTCTTCTGCCCCGCTCTAAACACCCTCCTCAAGAACCCTTCGCCAAACACGTCTCCCACGTCATCGATCTCGACTTCGACCGGCGGTCTCGAGTCCATCGCGGTGTTTTGGAGAAAGGTCCTGCCGAGGGCGATGATGCTGGACGAGAGGTCGACGAACTGCGATCGGGACGAAGCGGGGAGGTGGATGCCGGATTTCTCAAAGTCGCGGAGGAAAGGAATGGCGACGGCGTAGGCTGAGTAAAGCTGGGGAGATTTTGTGGGCGTTGACGGGGGGAGGAGGGAATGGAGGGATTTCAGGGCCTGACAAGATAGCCGAGGTGGGTGGAGCGACGGTTAGCGTGGTCGTCGAGGGAAGCACTGGAAAGCGCAGGAGTAAGACGCACCTCGTACAGACCAACGTGAGTATTCAACTCGTTCATGTACTCGCACAGCACGGCATACGCCTCGTTCGCGCCCTCCCTCCATGCCTCGTCCTCATGGACATGGCGCACGAGCTCGCACAAGTCGATCACGCCGCACAGCAAGTCGCTCAGCCTGTCCAGGTTTTTCACCATTGCCAAGAACGCAACTTCTGCATCGGCGACCGACGCCGGCGTGGGCTGGGGAGCACAGATGCGCGTGACGATGAATTGCGCTCGGAGGATGGTGCGGTGCGCGAGCGGGGTAAAGGACGCCGGCGATTGGAGGACGAGTTGTCCAAATAAGCCGGTAGATGAGAGTGAAAGCGTGCTCGACGACGACGGCGTATCGAACGCTGTGCGAAGGGAGCTGTCGGGATGCGCGGTGAGGACTGGCCGAGCTGCCGAAGCGGTCGCGAGAGGTCGCCGGACGAGGGCGGCAGCGGCTGTCGTTCGTGACCATCGTGCAGGCTGCAGGTGCCGTACTATCATGGCGAGGAAGTAATCGAAGAAGTGAGAGGAACAGGGAGAGTAATGGAAGGAAGCGAAGAAAGATAAACAAGGGCCAGCCGGCTTGGGCTTTGGGACTTCGAGGCCAAGATGGACGGACACGACCGGACAGCGGCGAGCACGCGCACTTGTTGACCTCCTACCTTCATTTTTCGCACGACTTCTGTCAACCACCTTTCACTATCAAAACCATTGGAACGTCCAGCGTCCCCGGCACACCTCACTTTGTCCGACTCGCTCGCGCACCGACACCTTCGCCAGGCAGCGGGCAGCGCCCATGGCGAGGCTCTCCCGCTCCGACAGCGCACACTCGGCATCGTGGCGACCGAGTCGGTACGAACAGGATGATGGAGGCGACGAGCTCGGATTCCCGCTGGACCAGGTGCGTCTTTGGTCTTGTTGATCAGGCGCCTGAGCGAGCGAGCGTTGGTTGCTGTTGGCCTGGGCCCGGAGTGCGATCACCGGGCGAAAGCTGACCTTCACACTCGACTTTTCCTCCCAACTTTATCATTTGCAGAGACTTGTCCGACACCTGAACGCTGTTCTCATCCGCAACCTCGCGCTCAACCCTCGTCGGGACGCGCTCTCGTCACTCGCGCACCTCCCTCCCACCACCTCTGTCCCCTCCACTACCACCCCAAATGGAGGTTCCACGGGTCCACGACTCAAGTTTGTGGCCATGGACGACACCGACCTCCTCTTGCGAACGACGAGGCGACGGCGGGCGGGCAGCAGCGCCAGCGCGAGTGTGGGGTGGGGCGACGACCCCGCCGACGAGAGTACTAGCGCGAGGATGGGGCTCGGGATTCAGGAGGAGGAGGATCCAGCGCCCAAGTCCAGTGTACTAAGAAGGAGCTCGAGCGGTGGTGCTGCCGACTTGCTCGCGAGCGCTACCATCCCCGACTTGGGCGCGGCGCACGAGCCCTTGTCCGGTTCCTCGACAGCCCCTTGCCCGTCGACTTCGACTCTCTCAGCACCGTCTCTTCCACCGAGTGGAACACGGAGGCGCTCAACGTCGAGAGCATCGATTGCGAGTGTCGGGACGACGGGTTCAGGAGCGACGATCAGAGCGGTTGTCCCGGAGCTCGACGAGGAGGAAGGTAGCGGCGGCGCTGGGACGAGCAAAACTGGTGTCAAGAAGATGTTGGAGGCTAAGCTCGGCTTTGGAAGTGCTGGCGGAGAAGGCGGAGCTAAGGTCGAAAAGGAGCGTAGGGAGGAACGCCTGAAGCGGAGGATGGTGGACAGCTTCATTACTCTTTCGACTCGACCCGCCGGCTCCCCATCTTCTTCAGCCTCGTCTTCCACCACCGGCGCTTCAGATCGACCAACAGCCCGCACTCGACTCTCTCGAAGCAGCAGCAGCAGCAGCAGTCACTCCCTCCCCCTTGCCCGACGCAATCGCACCTACTCGTCTGCACCCGCCTTTGCTTCATCCTCGACTTCGACACCACCAGCACCGTTCTTTATATCACTACCACACCGCGGAACCACGAATCCGACGTTCGAGATTACTCGAGGAGAGATGCTGGTCGACGAGAATGACGCAGAGGATGACACGTGGGAGGGTCTGAGGAGCGGAAGAGTGACTGTTGGGCTGTGGGTCAGGGTCGATGAGCCAAGCGATACTCGCGGAAAGGGGAAGCAGAGAGAGCAAGCTAGCGAGGAGGAGTGGAGACTGTTGAGGGAGTGGGAGGTCGAGTTCGATGGGCTCGTGAGCTTGGGGAGGGATGTGGGTCACCTTCATCTCAAGTCCGTCATCATTCATGTCCATTCTGACTACCTCATTTCTGGGAACAGCCTTCATCATTTCCACCGTTCCCGCCAAACACGCTCATCTTCTCCCTGCGCGACGAGTACTTCACGACACCCCTCCCCTCCCACCCGCACCCTCACCTTCCCTCGTCAGAGGACGACCTCTCGGAAGACGACGGGAATTTATCGGACCCTGGAACGGTGGCGCTGACAGCAAGAAGAAAGAAAAGGGAAGGCGAAGAGCGAGCGAGGAGGAAGCGGAGGGAGAAGGAAGCGGTTGAGAAGAGTCGGAGGGAGACGAGGATGGTCAAGGCTACGGGGTGGGACAGTATTGCAAGGTGCGTGCTTTGTTGCTACTCCGTTTGCCAACTCTGGCCCAGACTGACGTATCCTGTCGGTAAACAGGCTACTCGAGCTGCAGAAGGAGGTGAGCGCGACACGTGGCGAGGTCAAGGAGGCGAAGAAGAGGTTGGATGAGGTGTACGAGGCTGGCGAGACGCTTTCTATGGTGAGGTCTGTCCCAAGCTACCAGGCAAACTCGGCGCTGAGCTTTTTGGCCTACTGTAGGAACGTGGGTTGGAGGAAGTTAAGGATCGCGTGGAGGATCTGACAGCGGTCAAGGAGGACTTGGAGTTGGAATTACAGGATCGTGAGGCCTTTGGTTCCATCTGGCCTCTTTGTTCATGCTGAAACTGACACTGGCCCTGGGCACCAGTCAAAGCCGACCTCAAAGCCAGGCGGGAGGCCCTTGAAGCGAGGAAGGATCGGCTGACGGCGGCGAGGGTGAAGGATCGGCTAGCGCGGGAAGATGGGAAGGAGGAGCTCAAAGAGGTGCACGACGGAGAGTACGAAATCTCAAACTTGTTGCTTACTAGGCTTAAGATGCTCACCTTTTCACGCCCATCAGATTGGTCCTCTCCTCGATCCAAGCCTCAATCCGCACCCGACGCATCCAACTCATCACTCTGCTCTCCCAGATCTTTCCCGTTGACCCGTCACCATCCACCTCTTCCACCACTGACCTCCTATTCTGCGTCCTCAACCTCCCGCTGCCGAACTCTTCCTATCCCTCATCGATCTCTGACGACATCCTTTCGTCTGCGCTTGGCTACGTCGCTCAGCTCGCCGCGACACTCTCGGCGTATCTCAACGTGCCGCTACACTACCCGATCCAGTGCTTAGGGAGTCGAAGCACGGTCATGGACTTGATCAGTGTGATGAGGGGACCGAGGGCGTTTCCGTTGTATGGAAAGGGCGTGGATCGGTATCGGTTTGACTATGCGGTGTTCCTTTTGAATAAAAACATCGAGCAGGTATGTGCTTTCCCTTGGAGGGTTGAGTATGCGGTTGCTGATGCGGTGCCTCCTAGTTGATGTACTCTCAGGGTCTCACGGTGCTCGACGTGAGTGTCGTTCGTCTCATGAGGATGCACGGCGGCACTGATGCGATTTCTTTGCCACAGCTGCGCAACACCCTGCCGAACCTCAAGTCACTACTGCTCAGCCTCTCATACGATCCATCTCACGAGTGCGTTTTGTCTAATCGGGGTCTCGAAGCATGGTTTTTGAAACGTGTCTCGCAGGAGCTACGCCGCATCTACACTCGTCCCATCGCTATTCCCGCAAGACGCTTCCCCACTTGAGCCACCGTTCCTGTCCGAAGACATCCTGGAGACCTTCGTCCCTTCATCGACCTTGCCGCCTTCGTCGGATGCCGATTCGAGCAGCGACGGGTCAGACGCCGACGAGACGTCGTCAATCCCCGCGCCGAGCGTGAGGTCCTCGTCTCCCGCATCGACTCTGAAAGCGTTTAGAATGAATGGACGCTCGTCGGCTGTGGCGGCAGAGAAGCCGTCTAGCATCAAAGGCGGGGCGGGTGGGGATGGGGCTGGCGGAGGGGAGGCGGTGAAGGCCGCGCCGGCGTCGAGTAAAGCGAATGGGATCTCGGGGTTCATGAGGGGAGGTAGGAGGGAAGCGAACAGTGTTGTTTAGATAGTGTACTTGCTGTTCCTATGCATGTGGGAAGAAATAGAGGCTGTGATTAAGGGAATCCAGCATAATGGTCGTTCGTGCGCCATCACGACACTGGCCCGGTCTCTTTCGCTATCTTGGGCGAGCATTTGCTCAACCAAAGCACAGGCTAGCAGTCTACACGGTCCAAATGCAAAGCAAGAAGAAACAAAAAACTGTCACCAAGTTTTCTCGCGCCATTCCGACTTTTCGCAGCTCTACCCTGATGCTAACACGTCCGCCCTCTCCCTCCACCACACCACGCGTTCGCGACGAGCCGCTCGAATCGCTCGAGCTAACGCTGCTCGACACCAACGTTATCGTCCGACGCTTCCTCACCACGCTGCGGTGGATTCTTCCCGGACAACACAGTAGAGGGATGGGCAGGAGATTGAGATGTCCATGTCGAGTGATTGTGGTGTTCTCGGCGAGGTCGGATGCAGCGGAGGTGAGAGGGAAGGCGTGGCGAGCTTCGCATTGTCGATCACCCAGCCGTTCCAGCAGCCTCATTACCGAGGTGAATCACTTGGCGGCCTTGAGCTGTTGTTGCGAAGCATAGAACGGAATCAGCATCCAAACCTCTTCCTCGTCATGAGCCCACCACCAAACATGCGCAACGACTCACGGCCTTGTCGACACACGCCTTGAACTCCCTAAATTCGCGGTCACACATGCCTCGCTCGACTTCGAGGTACCTCGCGCCGATGCACTTGCCGTAGGCCAGGCTCTGTTCGCATGCGCGTCAGTCATCGGAGCTGGGTCAGGACGGTGCGAGGACAGACCTGAGCGGAGCATGAGGCAGCAGCGACGGGCAGCTTCGCTAGTCGACGTGTCGTAGGCTTTGTCATGGTGAGGATCGTGAGCGAGCGTGATGGTCAGAAGCAGAGGAACGAGGGCAGCAACGAGCGGAGGGAGGAGCTCACAAGTCCGAGGAAGTCGGCGCCCAAGTCGTGCGCAGCCCTCCCCTGGCCAAAAAAGTTCGAGCTCGCTTGAGCTTGGGCTCACAGCGGCGTTCGTCCCTTTCCCCTTGCCTCCACCCACAGATCGCACGACTTTCGCACGATGCCACCCAAATCAATCCTCAAGAAACGACCTGCTCCTGCACCGACGGCCGACGACGGAGACGACGTGATCGAGGTGCCCAAAGACGACAGCGTTCCTGCTGCTCTCGCGGCAGAGCCAGAGCCGGAGAGCGAGGACGAGAGCGACGACGCCGACGCCGACTCATTTGATGAGTTTGACGGAAGCTCGGACGAGGAGGGCGCTAAGGACGACGACGACGAGCAGGACATCCTCGAGATGGGACAGGATGCGAACCTCCGGCCGGCGAAGAGTGAGCTGCCCCCCTGTCGCTTTCGTGTGCTGGGATGCAAGCTGAGCTCGATTGGTGTCAACAGAATTGAAGCACACCACTCTACGTCCTACCGCCGCTCCGTCCTTCTCCCTCGCCTTGAACCACCTCCTCTCGCTCCCTCCCTCCGCCTCCTCCCTCGCGCCCAAACGCCCCCAGCCCTCAGCCCAAACCCTGCGACTCGAGCGCCGCGCTCGCTCCCTCATTCGCGAGACGAAAGCTTCCCACCTCGCTCGTGGACACGTCAAGGATGTCATCGCCGGGTGGGGATCTCGTCCCGCCCTTCCGTTCAGTCTGTGGGAGAGTGAGAGCGCGAGACGGTTCGAGAAGGCGCAGAGGAATGGCGAGGAGGAGGTGGTCGAGACTGGGGCGGAGAGGGAGAAGCGATTGAGGAAGTTGGCGCAGAGGGGTGTCGTCAGGCTGTTCAACGCGATCAGTGCGGCACAGGGCGCACCGGAGAGGGAGGAGAAGAAGGCGAGGAAGGACGGAGGGAGCGAGACGGCGAGTGTCGCGGCGACGGAGGGTGGAGAGCCACAAGCGCCGGGTGGGAACGTCAAGAGGAGACCGAATGTTCTTGGAGGGCGAGGAAAGGCAGAGGGATGTGAGTTGCCTTTTCGCTTTTCTTCGCAGAGTGTGGATGATGGAAGCGGTGCTGACGACCCCTCTACGGCGCAGTGTCAAACCTGTCCAAAGCTTCGTTCTTGGACCTCATTCGTGCCGGTACTACTACTTCTGTCAACCCTGTAATCCGATAGACCCGCCCCTCCGACGGGCGAGTTCTGTTTTCAGTCCACCGGTTGTGCGCACACGTGGTGCTTTGTTGTTGTGAGAAGAGCAGGGCAGACGTTGAGAATTCGCCTTTCTCGGGCTTTGGTACCTGCTTCAGCGAACGTCCGTCAAAGAACCCTCTATGCGCTCAAGCTCCTCTGCGCCTTCCAAGTCGGGGTCCGAAACGACAAAGAAGGACCAGCGACGACACAGATACGAATACAGCAGGCGTGAGTGCACTTGGTGCGAGAGCCCCGGCGGTCCAGACATGATGTAGGGATTTTTTTTTGTGCTGAAAGTCGGAGGTGAGGCACGAATTGGAGCCGGATCAAGCTCCAAGGGCGCCGTTGACCAGGACAGGCGCGAACTTGGAGACTTGGGCCCACGATTCCGCGCGGCCCCCTGCTCTTCCTCCCACTTTGCTGCACTTTTCTCATCGCAAAAGATCTCAACAACGACAGCATATTATATAGGCCAAAAGTAACACAGGTTTGGGTTAAGAGTATTTTAAAAACAGGGACTAATCAATTCCCGGCGTTCGCGGCAGTTGTGGTTTTCTGTCTAGTTTCCAGCCAGTCTCGCGGCAGATAGCCAGTACCAAACTGCCAGGAGCAAACCATAATACGAGCAAACGGCAGCATGCGTGGCCATTGAAGTTTCCACGTTGATAACAGGAGCAAACCATAATACGAGCAAACGCCAGCGTTTGTGGCCACAGTGGTTTTCAAGATGGTATAAGAAGAGAAACATAATCTGAGCAAACGCCAGCGTTTGTGGCCACAGTGGTTTTCAAGATGGTATAAGAAGAGAAACATAATCAGCGCAAACGCCAGCGTTCGTGGCCACAGTGGTTTCCAAGATGGTATAAGAGGAGAAACATAATCTGAGCAAACGCCAGCGTTCGTGGCCATTGTGATTTCCACGTTGATAACAGGGCAAACCATAATACGAGCGAACGCCAGCATTCGTGGCCATTGCGGTTTTCAAGATGGTATAAGAAGAGAAACATAATCTGAGCAAACGCCAGCGTTCGTGGCTATTGTGATTTCCACATTGATAACAGGACAAACCATTATACCCCCCAAAGTTAACACAGGTTAGGGTCACCCCAATTTCAAAAGTGAAAAGAAAGAAAAATGAGCGGTAGAGAAATTCAGGCGACCGCGCGCGTTAGCCCTGATTTTGCAGGCAGAAAATCAAGCGACCGCGCGCGGTGGGAGCAATTAGGCAGTGTAATAATAATAACAAGTGAGCTAATTGGCAGGCAGAAAATCAAGCGACCGCGCGCGGTGGGAGGAATTAGGCAGTGAAATAATAATAACCAGTGAGCTAATTGGCAGGCAGAAAATCAAGCGACCGCGCGCGGTGGGAGGAATTAGGCAGTGTAATAATAATAACCAGTGAGCTAATTGGCAGGCAGAAAATCAAGCGACCGCGCGCGGTGGGAAGAATTAGCCAGTGAAATAACTCGCCAGTGAGCTAATTAGCAGGCAGAAAATCAAGCGACCGCGCGCGGTGGGAGGAATTAGGCAGTGTAATAATAATAACGAGTCAGCTAATTGGCAGGCAGAAAATCAAGCGACCGCGCGCGGTGGGAAGAATTAGCCAGTGAAATAACTCGCCAGTGAGCTAATTAGCAGGCAGAAAATCAAGCGACCGCGCGCGGTGGGAGGAATTAGGCAGTGTAATAATAATAACGAGTCAGCTAATTGGCAGGCAGAAAATCAAGCGACCGCGCGCATTGGGAAGAATTAGCCAGTGAAATAATAATAACGAGTGAGCTAATTAGCAGGCAGAAAATCAAGCGACCGCGCGCGGTGGGAGGAATTAGGCAGTGTAATAATAATAACCAGTGAGCTAATTGGCAGGCAGAAAATCAAGCGACCGCGCGCGGTGGGAGGAATTAGGCAGTGTAATAATAATAACCAGTGAGCTAATTGGCAGGCAGAAAATCAAGCGACCGCGCGCGGTGGGAGGAATTAGGCAGTGTAATAATAATAACGAGTCAGCTAATTGGCAGGCAGAAAATCAAGCGACCGCGCGCGGTGGGAGGAATTAGGCAGTGTAATAATAATAACGAGTCAGCTAATTGGCAGGCAGAAAATCAAGCGACCGCGCGCGGTGGGAGGAATTAGGCAGTGTAATAATAATAACGAGTCAGCTAATTAGCAGGCAGAAAATCAAGCGACCGCGCGCGTTGGGAAGAATTAGCCAGTGAAATAATAATAACGAGTGAGCTAATTGGCAGGCAGAAAATCAAGCGACCGCGCGCGGTGGGAGGAATTAGGCAGTGTAATAATAATAACCAGTGAGCTAATTGGCAGGCAGAAAATCAAGCGACCGCGCGCGGTGGGAAGAATTAGCCAGTGAAATAACTCGCCAGTGAGCTAATTAGCAGGCAGAAAATCAAGCGACCGCGCGCGGTGGGAGGAATTAGGCAGTGTAATAATAATAACGAGTCAGCTAATTGGCAGGCAGAAAATCAAGCGACCGCGCGCGGTGGGAGGAATTAGGCAGTGTAATAATAATAACGAGTCAGCTAATTGGCAGGCAGAAAATCAAGCGACCGCGCGCGGTGGGAAGAATTAGGCAGTGTCATAATAATAACGAGTCAGCTAATTAGCAGGCAGAAAATCAAGCGACCGCGCGCGGTGGGAAGAATTAGGCAGTGTAATAATAATAACGAGTGAGCTAATTAGCAGGCAGAAAATCAAGCGACCGCGCGCGGTGGGAAGAATTAGGCAGTGAAATAACTAGCCAGTGAGCTAATTAGCAGGCAGAAAATCAAGCGACCGCGCGCGTTGGGAAGAATTAGCCAGTGAAATAATAATAACGAGTGAGCTAATTAGCAGGCAGAAAATCAAGCGACCGCGCGCGGTGGGAAGAATTAGGCAGTGAAATAACTAGCGAGTGAGCTAATTAGCAGGCAGAAAATCAAGCGACCGCGCGCGGTGGGAGCAATTAGGCAGTGTCATAATAATAACGAGTGAGCTAATTAGCAGGCAGAAAATCAAGCGACCGCGCGCGGTGGGAAGAATTAGGCAGTGTAATAATAATAACGAGTGAGCTAATTAGCAGGCAGAAAATCAAGCGACCGCGCGCGGTGGGAAGAATTAGCCACTGAAATAACTCGCCAGTGAGCTAATTAGCAGGCAGAAAATCAAGCGACCGCGCGCGGTGGGAGGAATTAGGCAGTGTAATAATAATAACGAGCCAGTGAGCTAATTGTAATTGGCAGGCAGAAAATCAAGCGACCGCGCGCGGTGGGAAGAATAAGCAGTGGAATAGTTAGCCAGTGAGCATATTGAATTGTACTGGCCAGCAGAAATTCAGGCGACCGCGCGCGGTCGGCATAATATTACAGAGGCCGCCAGCTGAAACCGAATTTCACGCGACCGCGCGGTGGGCAGAATTAGCAGTTGAAATTGGGTTATTGCATCCTAAATCAAACTGAAATTCAAGCGACGGCGCGCGGTAGGAATAATTAGCCAGTGAGCATTAGCCAGTGGGATTAGCCAGTGATGGCTAGCCAGTGAGTGTATTTGCCGGTGGAAAATTCAAGCGACCGCACAATTAGGGCGCGAGCTGGCGAGCGATCTCAAATGCTCGTGTGTCCAATTGGCCAGAGGAACGTCAAGCGACCGCGCGCGGTCGACATACAGTAGTAAGCAAGCTCCCGA